>ML792081.1:300656-310814 GCA_009831015.1 Picea engelmannii | reverse complement strand
GGGGGGGAGGGAGAGAGAGAATGAGAGGGTGGGAAAGGGAAGAAGGTGGAGAGAAGACATAGAGAGTAATTTGGGTAGAGAGAGAGAGAGGAATGGAGAAGGGGGGGACAATGGGGGAGTGAGAGGGGAAGAGGGATATAAGAAGAGAGAGGAAGAGGGGGGGGATAGAAAGGGAGAGGAAGAGAGAGAGGGGTTGGAGAGAGAAAGAAAGATAAAGGGAGGGAGGGAAAGGGGGTAAAGGGGGAAGGAAAGAGAACAGGGGAAGAGAGAGAGCGTGCACGCATGCACGCAAGAGAGAGAGAGAGAGAGAGTCTCCTTTACCCAACACTCATTTATAATTTTTCTTGATGGAAGGGAATATAATATTTATGGCATAGAAAGTCTCCTTTTAATCGCATGGTCGATCTCATGTTTTTGTTTTGTAGGAGTAGGTTCACAGGGCCACTTCATTTATGTGATTTCTATAGCCTTGAGATTCTTGTGGGGGAGTCCCTTGATCCTTATCCATAACATTGACCTTGACCCTACATGAGCTTCCCCTTAATGAGAAGCAAATTACCTTGACTTACAGTTGCCCTGTGGTCCAAATATCCCAAGGGTATTAGAGCCACCTTTCATGTAGGACTGTCACCAAGCCTCTTCAGATTGATCTCTACCAGGTTCCTCTTTCACCTCTCCCTCTCTCTAGAAACCCAAGCCCAAGGCCTATTGATATTTTCCCTTATTTCTTAGATTATTTTCTCTCCCTCTGGGAACTTGTGATTTTGCTACCAAACCCATGCCAATCCTTTCAATTTTTCCTCAATGTTCAGAAGCTCGGTGGTCAAATGTACACGAGACTATTCTTTGTGCATGTGTCTTTTGCTTGAGTAGCATAGAATTTTGTTGTATGAACTATTTATTCACTCTATTCTATATACTCATGTTGGCATATGTTTCCTTATGAGTACACAAAAAATGTTATGAATGCATTGTACAAAAAATTGTTTATGTATTTGTAACATTGTTGTTATTACTTATCATTAGCATAAATGAATTATTTATGGTTCTGGTGATATTATCTCTCACTGTACTTATTCTACGAGTTTTTCTCCCGAGATAGGTTAGAAGTAGTTAGGGTGTATTAGTTTTCTATTAGTTTAGATTAGATTTAGAGTTAATTAGGACTCTTTGGGGGATTACCATAGTTTTCTTTTGTATACGAACCTTCCGCATATGCGTCATCCGTATATGCGTGCTTCCATATATGCGCATATACGGACGACGCATATACAGACGATGGCTTCTGTAAATGTGCATATACAGACGATGCATATACAAAAATTGGCCACTTCCATAATGGTGTCTTCTGTATATGTGTGCTTATGTATATGTGCATATACATACGACACATATAAATGCGCATATACATGTAAATTTACGAACGATGACTTCCTTAAATGCACATATATGGAAGCACGCATATAGGGAAGATGCATTTGGATTACCGTAAATTTCTTCCATATATGCACCTTCCTTATATGTGCGCTTTTGTATATGTGCATATATGAACGACGACTTTCGTATATGTGCATATATGAACGATGACTTCCGTAAATGCGCATATACAGACGATGCATATACGGAAACTGACCACTTCCATAATGGTGTATTCCATATATGCGTATATATGGACGACACATATAAATATGCATTTACGGACAACAAATTCCTTAAATGCACATATATGGAAGATGCATTTGGATTACCATAAATTTCTTCTGTATATGCATCTTATGTATATGCATCGTCCGTATATGCACCTTTCGTATATGAGCGCTTCCGTATATGCACATATACAAACAACGCATATATGGACGATGGCTTCCATAAATGCGCATATACAGACCACACATATACGGAAGCTGGTCACTTCCATAATGACATCTTCCATATATGCACATATACAGACGATGCATATAAATGCGCGAATAAATGTGCATTTACAGACGACAACTTCCTTAAATGCGCATATATGGAAGAACGCATATACGAAAAATGCATTTGGATTACCATAAATTTCTTCCATATATGCACCTTTTGTATATGCGTCGTCCGTATATGCACCTTTCGTATATGCGCACTTCTGTATATGCGCATATACGGACGACGCATATACGGACAATGGCTTCCGTAAATGCGCATATATGGAAACTGGCCACTTCCATAATGACATCTTATGTATATTGCACTTCTTTATATGCACATATACGGACGACGCATATAAATGCACGTATAAATGTGCACTTATGAATGAAAACTTCCTTAAATGCGCATATATAGAAGCACGCATATATGGAAGATGCATTTGGATTACCGTAAACTTCTTTTGTATATGCACCTTTCGTATATGCATCGTTCATATATGCACCTTTCATATATGTGCATATACGAACGACGACTTTCGTAAGTGTGCATATACAGATGACTCATATACGGAAGTTGGCCACTTCCATAATGGTGTCTTTCGTATATGCACATATACGAACGACGCATATAAATGCACGTATAAATGTGCATTTATGGACGACAACTTCCTTAAATGCATATATATGGAAGCACGCATATATGAAAGATGCATTTGGATTACATAATTTTTTTTTGTATATGCACCTTCCATATATGCGTCATCTGTATATGCGCTCTTCCGTATATGCACATATATAGACGACGCATATACGGAAGTTGGCCACTTCCATAATTGAGTCTCCCGTATATGCGTCTTCCATAATGTTATCAATATAGGAAAAATGAAACATATTTTATTATGTTCATGAGCCTTGAATATAGTTATTTTTATTTATATTTATGTGTCTTATCTAAATTTAAAAACTAATGTTAGTAGTTAAGATTGAGTACATGTTTATTTATGATGGGTGCTCGCATGAGTTGATGGACAAAAAAGTGGAAATGGGGTGTGATTGAGTGTGCACATACATGAATCATTGAGAATAATTTTGGGGGCTCAATCAGAGCCTTCTACTATCATTGAGGTGCTTGATCCTATAAAAAAAAATTAGGCCCTCAAAATGGCCTCGAAATTTCAGGAACTGAAAAACTCCTAAAAGTAGTAAATTGCCAGAAGATTGTTTTGAGCTAGTTGGAATAGGTGGGTGGTCACTGATATCCACCTAGATCACCTTTAGCTTCATATTTCCTTGAAAGAGAATTGCAACCACATTGTCTTTTCCTTTCTTGTAAATGATCTCATAATCATATCCAAATAGCTTGGTCACCCATTTTTCATATCATATCATAGGTGGGTGCATTGGGTAGTGCTGTGCCCGGTATGACATCAATGGAATGTGCAATGTCCCGACATGGGGGGAGTATGGTGGGTGGGTGAAACACCTCTGCAAATTCACGTAAGAGAAGAACTTCGAGGGGTGTCGGGTTAGTCAGATTCTCTGGTTTAAGTGGTCGAATTAGACACACAACGATGTCATTTGGGTATTAATGACCTGGTGAGTGGCGATGGTATCAGTTTGGGGTGGTGATGACATGACAACGGAGGAGGTCAGGACATATTTGCGTCCTTCCTTTTGAAGATGATACTAATGTGATTTAGCGTGGTACATCGCCTGTTGCTCTTGTTGGAAGGAAGACCAAGAAGAAGATCTGCACAGTCTAAGGGGGAGACGTCACAAGTCACAGTGTCGCAGAATGGGCCAATGGAAAAAGTGACCACACAGTAACGAGAAATCATGATGCGTGGACCTCCCTTTTGGACCCATCCAAGCCAATAAGGTTTAGGGTGTGAGGTTGTGATAAGATTCTCTTGACTTCCATTGTCGAGAATGAGAGTGGATAATTTGGTTTTGATTTCGTAGTTGTGGGTGAAGAGGGGAATTTTAGGGCACCCCAATTCAGGTTTGGTCATGAGAATGAGAGAGGGTTTGACTTCTGTGGGATTTTTGAGGGAAATGGTCTCTCTGAGTTCAGGAAAATCTGTTTGGTTAACCTCGTCCATCAAGGTCTTAATAGTGCGGATATTTTTAAGTGCACGACAGTCCGATGAATGGTGGGAATTGGTTTTGTGAAAGGTACACCAGATTGCAGTTTTGGATGTGGAGGAAGAAGTTGAGTGAGGTTGTGTTGGTGGAGTGGGTGTGTAACATTCCTGACCATCAACCCCATGGTCAGGCCAACATTACTATGCGGAAAAACAATCTCATACTTATTTCTATATATAAGACATGCATTTAAGCAAATGAAACACATTTAAACTCAGAGAGTAAACATAAGAATTACTTCTATTATAAATAATCAATGGCTTTAACATTAATTCATATGCACAGCATAATACATGATAAATATAAATACACAGACATGCAGAAACGTAATTAAAACATCATCTGGTACTTATCTTTGAAATGATGGTAATTCCACCAACCAGGTGCAGGCCTTCCACGAACCTCTCATCCTTGGACCACACTGCTCATCAAGCTCAGTAGTGGTTACCCCCAATCTGGGACTAAGCTCCACCCCAAGGCAAGGAATCCTAGGCTAGGCTGAGGTTACAGGGAAAACACCCAGTCACAAGGAAGGAATTCTCTCCTAGGAACCACTCATACTCATTTCCCACAAACTCTCCTTCCCCACATGCTTATTCCACCCCAGGAGTATACACCTTCTTTGTCACCTAGACAGTCCTTCAGCTGCTAACCTCCCTTGCCTTTGGTTTCAGCAACAGACTGGACCAGAAATCTCTTAGCTCTGTGGCAACTACAGGGTTCCTTCCAAGAGTTTTCTCCTTCCTTTGCACACTCTCTCACCTAGAGAGAGTCTCTCACAGGCCAAGCAACCTATTCTTCCAACTTCCACCACCTCTCTCACCTGGAGAGAGTGTTGTACGACTGGCCAACAAGACACACAGGGTCAAACACTACACGTCCACCACAATCAATGGGAATCCATACACGAACAACCCAGGGCAGCTACAGGCAGGTGCAACAACATAACCGGGCTTAGCAGGGACGAGACACTTCTGTTTTCTCAATCTGGCAACACGGGATAGACTCACACTCTAGATCCTCAGGGATGCGTGACGAGTTGTCCATGCAGGGTTCGATTATGACTCCACGGTTTAGAACAGAGAAGGGGTGTACCCTCTTTCCAGAACAAACACAGACTTTTTCCCGAAATTAACACAGGCTTCTAGTTCAGGGGATGTATGATTCAGAGGATGCACGAGGTCTCTTGTCGAGGTTGGACCGATTCACGCTCAGACAGTCAGGTAGAATGGAGGCGGGACCCCCACCACATCTCATCTCAACCGTTTTATTTGCATGGGCTTGGGTTGACACTTGTCACCCGTGAAGCTGCATTCTTCCATCAGTGTGCATTCCTCCCACCATTTGGAAGTCACATGTCATTCCAAAATAACTTCGGATAAAAACATATTATTCACATGTCTTTTTGGAATAATATTAAAAAATTATTCCCAAGACTTAAGCCCTTAAGTTTAGCCCCTAGACTCCACACTTAGCCCCCCTTTTCCCACCTTCCAGCCCCTAATCCCTTTCCCACTCTATGGAAGCTTATTCCCCCATCACTCATCCATCATGTCGGCCTGCACGCAACAATGTTTATATTTTTATTAATGTTCTACATAGATACATGTACAAAATCAGGCTCTTGGCCTTCAACACTTAGGCTCTCCGGCCTAGCAATCACATAAGCCCACCAGCTTATATAAATTTGGCTCACTAGCCTATAAAACATTTTTACAACTCATTTCGTAAAAAATATTTACAACTGGGATCGGCCTTCGGGACATTACATAGTGGATTAGTATTGGCAGTGCGATAGGGGGATAATCTGGGGCGCGGAGCGATCTTTCTTTAGACCACCAAGGCACATAAGAATGCTTTTTCCAGAGAGGGACTATCAAACAAGTCTATGTCCCTCCAGAGAGGGAACACTAAACTAGAATTGAACTTGATGATTAATACCTCGTCTGGTTCATTGATTTGGAGTTGGATGCACAACTTGCAGAAGACATCGATGTAGCCTTGCACCGACTGATTGGAAAGTTGTCGAAGTTGTAACCACTTTGCGAGCAAATTATGAAGGTATCCTAGAGGGTAGAAGCATTCTCTCAGGGCTTGAAAAAATGTTTCCCAAGAAGTAATGTGGCCCTTTGTAGGGGACGGAGTGTCGAGCTCGACGATCAATTATGCGCTAGTCAAGTGTATGTCCCACCAAGTTTGTCTTGGAGGTTAGGATGTAGAGAGGGTGTCTCAGTGGCATGAATGGACTGGAGCTATGCAATAATGTCGAAATGACCTTTCTTTAGGATCTTTTCCATGCGATCGAAACTAATGATTTTAAGGTAGGTGACAGTGATGCCTTGAAATTTATAGAGTTTTCCCTCCTAGATAAATTGCATGGTTAAATCCTTAAAATCCATGAGGATGGGAGAAAGAGTTGATAACCATTCTAAACCAAGAACAATGCCACAACCACCCATGTCGATAGAAAACATATGATATTTCATGTGGCACTCACCAATTTGGAGACACATATTTTCACAACGCCCCCCACATTTCATGGAACCTCCATTGGCAATCATGATTTGAAAGTTTTTTACTGCACAGATATAGCATTTAGTTTGTTGGGAAATGTGGTGATGAATAAAATGATGGGTGTTTCCACTGTCAATGAGGATGATGACCCTCCAGTTCTTAATGTAACCAATTAGCTTGAGGGTTTGGGGAGCAGAGAAATTAGTGAGAGCATTCAGTGAAATTGTTGGTTCAACTTGTGGGGGGTCCAAGGGAAGATTAATATCAGTTGTCTCTAGTAACTCGACCACAACGGGATCATCAACCACTTCTTCTGGAACATCCTCAGAGATGTCCACAAAAATATTTTTTTCCTTACACTTGTGCCCCGAAAAGTATTTTTCATTAAAATTATAACAAAGGCCCTTGAATTGGCATTTGGCCATTTCTACTCATGTCAATTTATTGATCTTCAATGGAGTGGAAGGAGGGGCTCGAGTGGTGGTTTTAGGGCGGGGAAGAAATGATGGTTTTCTAGTTTGAGAAGAGACAACTTCTTGTGATTCCTTATCTCTTTTAGTATCTTTCACCAAACTCTAAGGGCGATCCATGAGGAAATGGGAACAAATCTCATTCTTGAGGCCACTAATAAATAATTCCTAGAAAAAAACATTAGAAGGGATCTGGGGTGGGCTTAAACAAGGAGGCCAAATTATTCACTGCATCTTGGCATTGTTGACAGATGGCGGTCAATTGAGTGATGGATGTGGAAGTGATTCAAGTGAAGCAAGACACGAGTTGGGGTTACCAATACTGGAAGTAATGGAAGAAATATCAATATCTAAATAATACTCTAGTGATGAGCCGAATTCTTAACAAGAAGAAATGTGTAGAAATTTTGCAACCCGAAACACATTTATGAAAAAAAAATGTTACACATCACTATAATTTTTTAATCTATATCATTATAAATTTTTAAAATATGTTACACATCATCAACAAATACTCATCATTCATGTCTTCATAACTATAATTCTTTGTAATTATATAAATCTTACTTTCTACAAAGTCGTGTACAAGAATTGTCTAGAACTACTGATATAAATAGCATGTTTCAAAACAATTACAAAAATATTTAATATTGAATGCAATTCCATCACCAAATTTTTCATTATTGATTTTTTCATAAACCCTACTTTAATTCTTACACATAAATATTTCAATACAATAAAAGCTAACAAATACATAAAGTTTATATATATTGGAACTTTTTAGTTGAAATTTCAGCGAAGAAACAAATTTATATATAAAAGCTAACAAATACATCAAGATTTCAATGAAGAAACAAATTTCTTGAAGTATTTTAAAACCACTTGGCTAGCCAACAATAAAATATGTAAGTTTTTTTTAGTTAGATTCATGATTGTATTATACAATGACATATTTATCGTTATTATTTTCCAACTAATATCTATGTTTGTTTTTAATCCAGATATGTGAGCAAAAGCTTACATAAATTTTCCTCACTCTAATCAAGACACAAATAATGTCATTGAATCTTATCATGGGTACATAAAAAAAGGTACTTAAATGAGAAAAACAATGCAAATCCTAGACAGGTTGACTGGTTAATTCATGTGCTATTAAAAAATGTTGAATTGTATTACATTCATATGCAACGTTTAAAAGAAGCTGGTGTTATACGACCTAGAAAATCCCTAGAACAATTGAATGCATCAAAGTGTAGAGCAAACCAAATCCCTAATGTCAGATCTACACTTTTGTGATTGCACCTGGGCATTAAATGGAAATGTTTGTAAGCTTGTACTAAAAGTTGGTAATGCTACTAAACAACAATGTTTCATGTGATAATCTAATGTCAAATGTCACTACTTCTAGTACAGAAAGGCCTAGATTTTTAGTTGATTTAAATGAAACACGTGTATTCAGTCCGAAAATCGAAATAGAGCTTCTACCACCCTTCAATTCTCCTCATAAAATCAATTTTCATATTGAAACAAACATTAATGACGTGGATAATAGTGCCTCCCTTGAGGTCGATGAAAGGATATCTGTGATTTCATCGACTCATTAAGAGTTGAGGGAAATGTTAGCCATAATACCTCCAATTTTGGAGAGGGCATATGCATTAACCTAGGGGAGGTGCTCGCTGAGCCCGGTGCTCGGTGGGGTAAAGCACCCTGTGGAGCATGGAATCCGGTAGGTATATAAACCTAGTATATATACCTAGTATATATACTTAGTACATATACTGGTATATATACTTAGTATATATACTGGTATATATACTAAATATATATACCAGTATATATACTAGGTATATATGTCGATATATATCAGTATATATATTGGTATATATACTACTATATATACTCGTATATATACCTAGTATACTGGTATATATACCTAGTATATATATTGGTATATACACTAGTATATATACTGATATATATACCTAGTATACCTATTATATACAAGTAAGGGGGAGGTGCTTTATTATACCTAGTAAAGTATATACTAGGTATATACTGTATATATACCTATTATATATACTTAGTATATACACTAGTGTATATACTTAGTATATATACCTGGTATATATACTAGTATATATACCTGGTATATATACTTTATCTGCATATATACTAAGTATATATACTTAGTATATATGTCAATAAAGTATATATACTAGGTATATATACTATGTATATATGTTGGTATATATACAAGTATAGACACTAGTATATATACTAATATATACATCGATATATATACTTAGTTTACATACTGGGTATATATGTCGATAATATATACAAGGGGGAGGTGCTCATTGAGCCCGATGCTTGATGGGGTAAAGCGCCCCGTGGAGCATGGAATTCGGTAGGTATATATATACCAGTATATATACCGATATATATACTAGTATATATACTTAGTATATACACTATATACCTCGTATATATACTAGTATATATACCTAGTATATATACTGGTATATATACTGGTTTCCTAGTTTCGTCGCACTTTCCACGACACGTGAAGCGACGTTTTGGAGACCCAAGATTCGTCGCAATATCCACAACATAACGTCGCAAGAGCGTCGAAAGAGCCATCGCAAAATGACCCAAATTTACTAATGAATACAACCCAGTAGTAGGCTTGCAACCTTGACTCAATATCAACCCAGTAGTAGGCTTGCAACCTTGACTCAATATCAACCCAATAGTAGGCTTGCAACCTTGACTCAATATCTGCCTCTAAGAAGTACATATTTAAACCATTTCCCCCACAGTTACGTAAACTGATAGCATTAATTACAAAACTATATGATCCTATCTTTGTCAAATAGTTTCAATAATCATGCTAATTTCCTTCACTGCCATAGTGATATGTAGGAGAGAATAGTGAAAATTGTCTTATCCTCAAAATATGCGATAATTGGTTGTCACATTTAACACTGCCAACTTCGACAATAATCAATTTTGATTCAAATAAAACCAAGTCATGTGAAAGGCTCTGTTCACATCACGCTCGACAACTTTCCGAAATATATAACTGATAAAGATGCATTTCTTTATAAAGAGAAAGTACA
>ML792081.1:250178-299413 GCA_009831015.1 Picea engelmannii | reverse complement strand
TGTATCTAACTACAAACTCCCTCTTCTTCGAGATGAAGAAGGATTTGAAGTTGGGGGAGATGTTTGAGGGCCTAGCCAACTAGTTGATTAAGCCAATCAGTCAACCAATGTAATATGTCAATCGATTGTAGAGAAAAGTCAAGTAAGTAGTCGAGTGAGTCAACCGTCGAGACAAGTTGACTAACCAAGATAGTTAGAGAAGTTGTAACTACCTACCACCCATATCAATGTATAAATAGATGTGACCATGGATGTAACTAAGAGGAAAAGTGGTGTTTGATCTGTTATATTAATTTAAGAGTACCTAGTGATGGTTCCAATACTACTTTTCTCCGCTATCTCCTTCTATCTATGTATGTTCATATATCATTGTAGATTGCTTTTGTATATTATGTTGTGTATGTGCACTACTTGCAACTTCCTTGTGTAATCACCCTATAAAATCTGCGACGTTTTCCCCTACTAGTGGTTCATGTTAACAACCCTAACAATTAATTTTGTTTCCTCTAGAGAGAATAAAAATCATAACAGACAAAGTAATCACCACTTGGGTCCATGGAGAAAACTTTAAGATTGGTGTGTACTCATGGACTTGACATATAACATAGTGAAGTTGGACGTTGAGATCCAAATTGGAACTCATGCAAGACTTAATGCAAGAAAGAAAAAAAACATCTAGAAGAATGAACTTGGAAAAGATGAAACACAAGTGGAACTTTGAGTTTGGTAAAAGGAATATGTAATAGAAAATAATGAAAAAGAAAAAACTTATCTAGTTTAATAGAAAAAATAAAAACTACCACATAGAGTTTGGGATAACCAACAAAGTATAAGATATCAAAATTACAAATCAAATAAATAATTTTAATGAAAACATCTTTAAATTATTTAAATAATTTAAAAAATACTTAAACCAACCAATAAAACAATAAAAAAAATAAAAATCCTAAAATTAAAGACAAGATGAGAAGACCATAAACACCAGACCACATAGACGTCAACCAAGACTCAAAAATATAAAGACGTTGACCAAAACATTGGTCAACATGCCTACGTTTCAAAAGGTAGCTTAGGGGAAATTAGTTGTCTAGGCATTTCATCCTTTAAAAGTGGCCTCGGCCTCACAACCTTGCATTCATCACATTGACTATTGAACCACTAATAATCTTCATGTGTAATGTAAGCTACCTCATACTTGCTTTAAAGATCTTGGTTGTCATGTTAACTTGATAATATCCTCCCAGTAATGCAATCAATATTGTATTTTACATATAAGTAGGTACTCAAACAAACTTGGTTGTCATTTCAACTTGATAAGATCCTCTCATTAATGTAATCAATCTTTCATTCTACATATAAGTAGGTGCTCAAACAAACATACATGTGTATTATATGACCAATTGAACATTCATATACTTAAATCGGATTATACATGAATTTATACAAGCAATCACACAAATAGAGAGTGCAAATATGGCAACAATTGCATCACATAACAACCAAAGATTTGTATGAAATATTATTCATAAGAAAGGAGACAGAGTTGCAACTAATTAATTGTGTGTCGATTCATCTGATATGTGACAACCTACTAACTATCAATCATGGATCCAACATACAACATATAATTACAAATTCTCTACTTTCGACATCACGTAATAACTACTTGTTTAAGATACAAATGCAAAGCATCTATGTTACTTATAACATGAAGTCTTTTTAAATACATATGCATGGCATTTCTATTATTTTAGGACGAAAAAACAGAAAGAGAAAAAGAATAATGTTCCTTAAAAGAGATTCCCTGATTCCCTCCCTACTAGACATAATTTATTGTACATGTTAGAAATATATTATACTATAACTTTCCATGAAGACATAATCCAAGTGAAATCCATATCCATGTCATTATATCTATCTCCAAAGACACTAGCTGAGGATATCGAATCTCCAAAGGTGTGAGCTCTACAAAAAATGCAAAAGCATGAGGTTCCTTATAAGAGATGTCCTCCCTATTAAACATATACAGAAGAGGTGTTTCTACATTCATCCAAGTGAAATCCATATCCATGTCATTATATCTATATCCAAAGACACCAGCTGAGGATACCAAATCTCCAAAGGTGTGAGCTCTACAAAATGTGCAAAAGCATGATGTTCCTTATAAGAGATGTCCTCCTTATTAGACATATTATTTGCATATTTTGAAAACATAAAATTCTTCTATTCTCTCTCCACCTTCAAACACATTATTCTATAGATTTCCATGAAGAGAGGAGGGGTCTCTGCATTCATCCATGTGAAATCCATGTCATCATATCGATCTCCAAAGACACCAACTGAGGACACCAAATCTTCTAATTCCTTCATCTCCAAAGATGTAAGCTGCACATATAGAGAACCTATGTTATCTTCTAAGTTCTTCACTTTGGTTGTCCTTGGTATTGGCACAACATCATTTCCTTGATGGTGAACCCAAGCAAGTGCTAGCTGGGAAGGGGAGCAGTGCTTTTTTGAAGCTATTTCACATATCCTCTCAAAGATGACCTTATTCTTTTCAAAATTCTCTACACTAAACCTTGGTGTGCCCTACAACAAAACAAAAATTATGTAACAAAATCACAAATATTTGTTCAACTTGATACATGACCTAGTCATACGGAAATAAAAGAAACAAACATAAAGAAATGGAAAGGCCAATTGAAGAAATATAATGTATTTTCAAACAATTTCTCTGTCTAATGAAAATGAGCACAAAGTTATAAAGCTTATGTGTAAATAAAATCAAACATTTATCTAAGAACTAAAACGATTCATAAAGCTAAAATGTACAAATAAGAACAAATGGATCGAAATACCGTTATGAAATCATCATCTGCTAAATTCTCAATCATCTTTGGTCCTAACAGATAGGAAGCCACGCCATAGAGGGCTGTATGGCACAATTCCAATACCAAGCTCCCTGCAATGAAACTTTTACTTAATATTATGCAATTTCTAATATTAAGGAAAATATCTACAATGTGCAAAATTTGAGCTCCAAAACATCCTCTACCTGCAAGTTGGAATAATTTCTTCCTCTGCATCCTTAGTCTACAATGACCACTATATTTTCACTGCTGTTATAGGATGAGCTCTTCGAATTGTTGATGCACAAGCCTCATAAAGTCCAATACATTTTATTTTTCCTTCTACTAATTTCTTCAGTTCTCCAATCTATAATCTATAATTGATACCAGGTAAAACATGACAACAAAAATAGTTAAGAATATAAAATTGCAATTAAAAGAGTACAACCAAGGAAAAAATACATCAATTAAAAATGTATATACAACAAAAATAGTTAAGAATATAAAATTGCAATTAAAAGAGTACAACCAAGGAAAAAATACATCAATTAAAAATGTATATACAAGTGACCATTAAAATGCCGAATTTCTACAGGAATAAACATCCAAATCTGATCATCATTCATGTTTTGAATTTTGTTGTTTGCATACAGGTAAGTAGTGCCAACACCTTGTCTAAAAGAAGATCAACTTTGTGCAGGCCCCCAAATTTGGGACTGATCAATTACAAATGAACTTCAAAGACAATTAACAACATTTGGTATCAATAAAATATATCTCTAATTCCAAATGAAACCCAAAAACAAGTTGGGCAGTAGCTTCCCCTTTGATATATGCATCAATTCCTCGAGAAGACTTTGAATCCCACTACAAATATGGTGTAAACTTTGTCATTGAATAATACTCCCAAGAAAATAGAGGGGGACAAAGAAGAACAGGGGAGGAATGAATATTTTTGCATTATTGGTCCACTGAGCATTTAGATCAAACCCAACAACTTTTCCTATCGCTGCCTGGTCATGACAAGTTTGTCGAGTATTCACTAGGCAAGTAAATTCAGTCTGTTTCTGCTGCTAACCGAGTTCACTCATTGTGCACATTGAGATAAGGAAGGCTGGATGAAGCATGTTCAGAGGGAAATTATTGCGCTCTAGAGTGCATTCGTACAGCCCTCCGAGCGCGTTTCCCTCTATCAGTGACTCCTGGTTCTACTACAGTGACATTTGACGAAAAAAAAAATCAGTTATAAGTCCATGGCAGCTGCAACCAAAGGAAGAAGAAACTCCTCCTCCTCATCCTCTACTTCATCTGCGAATACGATTGACTATTCCCATAACTTTCGTGACAAAATAGGGGATTCGAGACTAAATGCATCACCATGCTTCAAGCTTCCATGTCCATGCAATTACAAAACAGGGGATTCTAGGGTAAATGCAGAGGGAGGCAATTACAAGTTTTTTCAAATTCAAAAATGAGCGCGGATTGAGTAAAGGTAGAGGTGAAGCATTAAACATCACGTCTCTTCGACCAGCTCACTATACCTCACATGTCGTGGGGAGTTCACGGCGGTTTGTGTTATGCCACGACAGTTTGTATTATGCCGTTTTCCGGAGGAATGATCCCGGTTATCCATTTCATGTTTGAGAGATGGCATGCGTGCGGAAGCTATGAGGATTACATCCATTCAACATGGAGTACATGAACCATGGATGGTGAATAATGCTTGCCGTCATCTACCAATCTGTAATAGCAATTAATTAAAATGACGGACGGTCCAAGTACAGGTTGACGGCGGGCGGGCGGGCAACGTCTGGAGAATAGCACGAACGGGTGGTCGTCGGAAAGCAGAAAGCTACCTGCCGGAAGGAGTAGGCTCGGGAGGGAAGATTGCTCCCGAGCAGGGTTGGAATTTCAAAATCATGAAGCCCGTGTTTCGAACACTGTAACCCCCGTTTTTTCCGTTTTAACAAAGATAGTTGACGGTTATGCAGAATTTTGAACAGTATTTGACGGGTAAATTGGCCCGTGACGGGCAATTTGCCCATCAAATTCCATCCCTTCTCCCGAGTTAGTCTACTCCTTCCAAAAGACCACTACACGATTCACATTTATCTGGAAATCGGTCGACTAAAAGGAATCCGCCAGTTTTACGGAAACGGCAGAATTTGGTAGAAATTCGTTTTTTTGTTAGAGGAGCCAACCAGAATATAATATAAATAATATCGAGAATCCAAAAATTGCCATACGATTTGAATCGAAGTGGCCAAATCAAACTAATTTTCAAGTTTTGAAATTTTGTGACCGCCAAATTTGATTGGCAAGTTTTCGAATTTTACTACTTACCAAATTTAATAACCCTGACATACTTTTTGATCCTCCATTTGATCGATGCTGTAATTGCATTTAAGTTTGATATCATTCATTTGATCGATGCTGTAATTGCATTTAAGTTTGATATCAGCGCAGGTATTGATCCTCAGACAGTTCAAAGCGATGCTGTGATCGATGCTGTATTTGCATTTAAGTTTGATATCATTCATTTGATCGATGCTGTAATTGCATTTAAGTTTGATATCAGCGCAGGTATTGATCCTAGGGTTTTCCATCTAGGGTTTTGTACAATGTATTATGAATTGTAACCAGGGTTTGAACTATGCTTTCTCACCTTGTAACCCTCACGATCTTATAAAGTGGACGATCCAAACGAAATTCTACACACTGTCTTTCACAATATTGGATTGTGTTGCTGCTGCTGCAACACATGGCGTCCTCCTCCTCTGATGATGGGTTGCCTTCCTCCTCTTCCTCCGAAGCTGATGATGCAGAGGCGTTTCCTGATTTGAAGGACAAACAACCCCAACAGAGAAACACCTCTCTCCCATCAGAAAAGAAGAGGGCTAAGCAGACCTCAAAAAGGGAGGCGATCTCCATAGAAAAGAAGATCGAATCTGGGGCCAAGGCTCAGAAAGATAAGAGGTTTAAGAAGATCTCCATGGAAAAGGAGAACGAATCTGGAGCCAAGACTCACAAAGAGGGGAAGTCCAAACCGTACAAAATCGAAGAAATCGATGTCCTCTAAAGAACAAGAAGAAAACCCTTCTGCCTCAAAACGCCAATGTAGCAAGAAACAGAAAAGGGCTTCACCTGCACCTGCAAATCAAGTGGACGTAGTTGTTCCCCAGGACCAGCTGCCTGCCACAGCTACTATTGAAAGAGTGCTACTTGAAAGAGTGCTCGCTGATATGAAGACTATGATCGCTGTTGCGATCAAATACAGTCAGCAAATATCTGACAATTTCAAAATTGAAATCGAGTCAATCATCAACAAAAGATTCAAAAGCAATTCCGAACAATGACATCTTTGGCTATGATATCTTGAGCAGGTATGCAGTTTTGGGATGTACCAAGTTCTGCTGAGCAATTCCGAATAATGCCATCTTTGGCTATAATAGTTTGAGCAGGTATGAAATTTTGGGATGTAGCAAGTTCTGCTGAAATGTACCTAGCCTTTAATGATATCTGGAGTAGATACTTTATGACTGGTATAATAGTTTGAAGTAGGTGGTGACCTTCCTGTCTCTGTGGTGTCTTAATCCCTGTGGGGCTGCTTGACGGTGGGTTGATGGCAATTCCTGGTTGAATTCATAACTTTTTTTATTGTGAAAATGAAATTGTAAGCGCTTTGTTTTCGGCGCTCTTACTTGCTGTATTTTGAAGGCAGATACGTTGTGCAAGTTTTCAGCACTCTTCTTAGTTACTGTATTTTGAAGGCAGGTCTGTTAATGTTTTTAAATACATTAGGTAACCCCATACATGCCGAGTCTTTTCTATTAAATGGTTTTTGGATTTCTAGTTTATTGCTAGGTGGGTTGGTGTTCTATTGCAATTTTCATGGTCTATGACAGTGGCTTTAAACATTGGGTGCTATGCCAATCTATGAATGTGTGGTTTCACCTGCCAGTTGTTGCTACATGTATCATAGGGACTTGTATTCAATTGGCTGCTAGCTTGACCTGTGATTCATGAAAGTTGATTTATAAAATGTAGCAGCTCTAGTATGTGTGATGTTAATGGGTAGAACCAAACAAACATTCATATAAGACATGTGATTTTCTCAGTGAAGGTCTGAGAATGCAATAAAGTCATAAAACTGTATTTTATGTTTAATTATAGCTTTATATAAATATGTAGTATTTAATGCAATGTACTCTGAAATAAGGATCAAGTTTTGGTTTTTGTTTAATGGTATATGGTGTTTTGATGTAGTGAAAGAAGCGGATTCAGACAAGCCATCAGTCCAGTTGGTTATAGATTTGAATATATAAGTTTATGTTTTTTTTCTAAGTAGTAATACTAATATGTTGTAAAGCCAAGACTAAGATGGAGATTGTAATTTTTTAAAAATATGTGTCGTGTTCAAAATGAGAATTACAACCTGTTCCCAATCTGTCATTTGGCTGGAGCTTTGCGAAAGCTAGATCTTGGCTCTGGATATAAACAAGATGTGTTTCAGCAGCATTGTTTAAATGTGCGACGTGAGTCTGGTTGCTCTCCTAATTTCAACAAGCTAAGCTAACACTCCTAAATTTGACTAAAATCTTTAAATATCATCTATTTGTAATGAGTTTTTGTTTTCGATTTTAAATTAGATTTTAAATTTTAGTTTTAACCATCTAAATTTTTCATTTAAATTTAACAATTTTTAACATCTAATATTTTATTTTAGAATTTAAAACTTAAAATTAAAACATATAACTTTTAGTTTTTAAATAATACTAAATATGAGAAGTATTGCAATATGTCTTCAAAAGCAGAGCTAAGACAAAACATAAAAGCAAGGCAAGACACAAAAGCCCTTATCACTTGCTTCCACTCAAAGGATACTTCAGAACCTCCATACTTCAGAACCTCCATGGTGCTCTGTGCAGTTCCCTTCACCTTCTCTCCAACATAAATAAAATCAATCCAAACTCCATTCATTTCAATATATTGGAAACAAAAATAAGCTTTCAAATTCATTGTTAAACTGTTAAATTAAAAAAAATTCATTTTCTAATAAAATAATCAAACCTATTGCAAGGAGTCAGTTTCTTCCTTCCCCTGTTAGCCTTTCTCCTTGACAGCATGAGTGGCCTGTGAGCCCTTTCCATGGTTGACTGACCAACTCCCTCGATCATCATGCTGAATCTAACAACAATCATCAAATCTTCTGAGTTTTCCCCTGTTAGCCTTTTTCCTTGACAGTATGAGTGGCCTGTGAGCGGCCTGTGAGCCCTTTCCATGGTTGACTGACCAACTCCCTCGATCATCATGCTGAATCTAACAACAATCATCAAATCTTCTGAGTTTCAGTTCAGCAGGGACTAAGTTGCCATACAACACTTATTATAAAAAGTGATATTTTTATTTCACATTAAATACTTCCATTTTCCCATTAAATAAAGTTACTTTCCTTTTACATTAAATTAAATCATTTTCACACTAAATTAAATAAAATAAGGTTACTCCCCTTTTCACATTAAATTAAATAAATTAAGGTTACTTCCCTTTTCACATTAAATAAGGTTCATAGCTTTTAAAATAAGATTCTCTTATTATAGTTTTTTAAAATAAGATTGTCTTATTTGAAGTTTACATTTTCTTTATATAAAAGTTCTATATTAAAAGCTCCATGGGAGAGGGCGGTTGGTGAGATATGCATATACATTTTAGGTTTAGGGAGAGGTTTGAATTAAGTGGAGAACCTCTCAAAACTAGATTTCAAGCTTCATGTTTAATCCAAGTAAGTTAAATAAGTGATATAAATTAAATAAACAAAAAAAATATATCTTAAATTGAAAGTTGGAAAGAGTTAAAATACTTTATATTTCAATTGTTTATATTATTATTATTTGTTTTCCCATGTTTGTATTGTAAATATATGTTGTAATAAAGTTTAATTTTAAAATGATTAGTAATAATACAGTTGATTATAAATATATATACGAAATTATCAATGCAATTCATACCCTAGAAAAATAAACCTTACAAAAAAATAATAAAATTTGATATTACAAATGTTATAAAATATATAGATTTACGTAACTTTTTGTATAAATTGAAATTAATTTAATTGAAATAAAAATATAGAATCAATTTATTTTAATTATTTGTAATATTTTTTTTTAAGCAAGCATTGAGAAAACTATATCAACAACAGCCTACTAAGATAGATTCTAAATAAGAACAAAATTTAAATAAGTTCAACCTAAGTGGAGAAGCCCTCAAAACTAGATTTCGAGTTTTATGTTTAATCCAAATAAACTAAAAAAGTGATATAAATTAAATAAACAAGAAAAAAATATCTTAAATTGAAAGTTGAAAAGAGTTGAAATACACTTGATTATAAATATATATACAAAGTTATCCAATGAAATTCATACCCTAAGTAAACCTTAAAAAATAACTTATAAAATTTGATATTTCAAATGTTATAAAATATATAGATGTAAATATTATTAAGAGACATGTTTTACATAATTTTTTATATAAATTAAAATTAATTTAATTGAAATAAAAATATAGAATCAATTTTTTTAATTATTTGTAATATATTTTTTTTTAAGCAAGCATTCTATATTAATTATATATATAGAAAATTATACAAAATCTTTTGCTTGCCATTGAGAAAACCATATCAATAGTCAACTAAGATAGGTTCTAAATAAGAACAAAGTTTAAATAGGTTCGACCTAAGTGGAGATTCAAGTTTCATGTTTAATCCAAGTAAGCTAAATAAGTGATATAAATTAAATAAACAAGAAAAAAAATCTTAAATTGAAAGTTGAAAAAAGTTAAAATACACTTGATTATAAATATATATACAAAGTTATCAAATGAAATTCATACCCTAGAAAAGTAAACCTTAAAAAAAAACATTTATAAAATTTGATATTTCAAATGTTTTTTTTTTTTTAAATAAAAAAGGGTAGTTCCTGCTATATTATAGTATCTCAAAACTTTTACAAAATAAACAGTCATGGCACCATCACCAAAAAATGCTGCCGGTAATCGGAAACCAACATAGGTTGGAGGTATCTATCAGTTATACAGTAATACAACTATGATAAAAAGACATCTGTCCTGCCCTGAGGAAACCAAAACAGATGCCTAGAGTCTAGATAAACTTAAAGCATTTGCACAATAAAACTAAAACCTATAAAACATAAGAACCTATGCACCCGGTGACGTGTCACGCCCTCCAGCTTGCCAGGTCCTCGCCGGAATGGCAAAAGTCTGAGTGCACAGGGGGCACTTTCGCTGAGCTGGAGCCCCAGAGAACGCATCTAGTAGCAAATCCATATGCTGACCCATGAGGAGGGMCCTGTGTTCCAAGTCCGCCAGGTGGCTACGRAGCTCAAACACCAAGGCCAGGTGTTCGTCGCTGAGGAGAGGACCATGCGTACCGCCACCCGAGCCATTAGGTGGAGCAGTCTCCTGTTCCACAGCTTCGCCAGTGTCGACCGCTTGCTTCCTCTGTACCCCGACCGTCTCTGCATTCTCCACCTTCTCAGCGCCGGTAGCAAACAGGTCCTCCGGCCATGGGATTTCCTCAATTACGCAGCCAGGAAGGTCATCAACCATAGTCATGGTACGCTTGGTGCTCTGTTCGCTGGGCGTCTCCATGTCTCTTTTTACCTCGTTGCTCGGCAAATTCCCAAGCGTCAGGTCCTCCTCCACAACACTTAACTCGTTGCTCGGCAAATTCCCAAGTGTTAGGTCCTCCTCCACAACACAGGATGGAAATAGCATCATGGTATCGGCCTCCATCCCAACCCTGCTGCAGCCAGCACCCTGCTCGATGATGGAGTCGAGCACCGTCCTCCCCTCAGCCCGAGCCCTCTTCCTTAGAATGGACGACGCTAATGCTAGAGCACGCTCGAGCTCCTCCTCCCGCCGCCTTTGCTCTTTATGTGCGGCCCAGGCTGAGCCTCGTCGAGGCTTTCCACGATGCCTAACCATTGCACTAAAACTGATGCCAATCAAACGCAGAGCGGAAATGAAATGAAACCAGATCAGGAGCGGCTGCACCAGAAGCCTGTCTTCTCCGCTCGGGCACAAAAGAAAGAAAGCAGGAGCCTTCCTAAACACGTAGAAAAGCCCCCAACCCTGTAGAATCCTCTCAGAGTGCAGAGAGAAGGCGAGAAATGACCATAACAAAGCTGCACCAGGAGCCTTTCGACTCTGCTCGGGCTCCCGAAGAATACCATAACCGAAATGCCAAAGCCTCCGTCCATCCATATTCACAATGAAACCGTATGCGTGGCGGTTAATGTCCACACGAGGGAGGCGTACCTCCATCCCATATCCGCTGCTATGGCCGTCCACCATTGTTAATGCGAATGTGTGGGTGGCGACCATCAGCCATTAAACCAGGGCTGGGTGCGCGCCCAGCTGTCACCTCCATCAGGCCGCGTGTCACCCCATCCGGGGCTTGATAATTCAAATGTTATAAAATATATAGATCTACATATTATTCAAAGAGATGTTTTACATAACTTTTTGTATAAATTGAAATTAATTTAATTGAAATAAAAATATAGAATCAATTTATTCTAATTTATTAAGCAAGCATTTTATATTAATTACATATGGAGAAAATTATACAAAATCCTTGACTTGCCATTGAGAAAACCATATCAACAATAGTGAACTAAGATAGATTCTAAATAAGAATAAAATTTAAAAAGCAGTGTAACCAGTTTAGATGTCAAATTGACCTAATGCAAACATGACAATAAAGCTTCTAAAACATAGACATGTAAACTAAAAACTTGGGCATGCTAGAGATTAATCTAAAAAAGTGTCATTTGCATTTGAATGATGCTCGTGCTGCCTCGACATGGGGACAACGAAAGGTTGATCAACCTGTTGAGCCGGAGCAATGAGCTTGGAGTTGATGTACTTAAGTTGTAACAAGATCTCCACACACAACTCATTCATGTCTTGCGTAATTGTCCCCATAACCATTTTAATATACCAGTAGAGGTCTGTTGTCTTCCAATATTTTGTGTCTTTAGCACTAGAGCTTTCGTCATCGGGGATCTAATTACCCATCTCTACATTGATGCCCCATTTGTGAGTGATGCTTCTCTCAAGATGGACTTCATCCTCTATGTTTTCAATTTCCTCACGGATGTCAGTGGGAGTCTGCTCCCAAAATTCATTTGCAGTGGCTTGAGTATCTTGGTGCACTTGAGTGCCTATAGGGTTAGGGATGGTATTCTAAGAGCATGAGGGGTTGGATTGATTTCTACGCTCTCGATGGGAGGCTTGACTTCGTGACATGGAAAAAATAACAACATTAAGATTCGAAGGGAAGAGAACCATAGCAATCAAAAGGTGACAAGGACTGCAAATACCAAAAGCAAAGGAACCACGCGATGGTAGTTTTGTCCCTACCTTTATTATTATGATAGCCCCCAACGATGGAGTAGCTCCATTGAGAGTAATAACTCCGATGATTTGAGTCATCTGTTTGGAGTCATAAAGACGTAAACCAACCTAAACCACTGTTATACCACAAATTTTCCACACCATTTGCATTGTGAGATGGCCTAACCCTTGTCCCTGACTTGCAACTTGAAATCCCAAGTTCCCTCATCAAGATCACTTAAAAAACACTATTTTTACTTATATCCGTGGATTTCCTTGGTACATCACGTAGATCTTCGCAGCTCGCTAGTGTACAATCGCGGATGCCCTAAAAAATTTGAAAAATAAAATAATTCCACATTTTCGGGTGGGGTTTTCGGTTGGGCTTGTTTCCCAATCTCCCTGAGTCTGTACCAAATGGAATTCAACCTCCTTAACCTCTTGAGGATGATATAAAAACACCTTTCAGGCATCGATGAGGAGGACAACCGAGGTGCAAAGTTATGTTGAAGAAATTGCAAGTCTCCCTATTCTCCTTCATCCTCGGAGTAACATCCCTGTAACATGGAACCCTTGTTCCAACTTTCCTTCCTTTTCATTATATGACCATAAGGTGTGTTCCTATCCTTATTGGGTCATCCAAGGAAGGGAAATCTTGTTGAGTGATACTTGAAGAACATTTTGGAGAAACTTGGGCGGTTGGCTTTGAGACAGTGCCGACGGTTGGAGTTAGGTTGTAACCACTTCATTTCACCGTTGTTAAGAAAGAGTTATATTTTCCCCATACTTGTGTAGCACTGATTCAATGTGTTTATGTATGTTTAATCATTCTCCATATTTGAATTTATCTATCTGTTACTTGTATGATTTTATATTATAACTACCTTGTTGCAACGCTTTCTTGATATCCTCTTACAGGTTAGTGCGAGCAAGGGTTAAGAGCAGTACCAGGGTTGAGAGCAGGGAACAATACTGACTGTAAGGATACAAGGTGTGAAACTTTCTTCTCTCTCCGATAAAGTAGTTATTTCATTATAAGTATTGTGTGTGAGTTAGGGTTTTGTCTTTTACTTGGTCAATCTCTGCTATGACATGACCTAGATGTTAGAATATGATGGATGTGCTCGTTTTACCATAGACAATATCACTATTGTCACCCAACCATAGGCCAAAGCCACCCTCTGAACACCTTAACCTTGACAAAGAATCATTCTGGAAGCAAACCCTAGGATAGATAGCCAAACAAAGGCTGACACACCTTTTTCCAAGGATAGTGCACCAAACAAGAACTGATTAGATAGTCCAAACCATAACCAAGAGATAGTCCAAGCCAAAACATAATCTTCTAGCTGCAACAGCTGCAATGACAACTCTCCTCCAAACTTGCGCACAAAATTGGCTAACTGCAATGTGCACAAGTGAGCTCTGCAGTTCCGAGAATGTCTGCTAAAATGAACACTGGGCTCCTCTATTTATACTAATTCTCGCTCACTGCCTGGGTCGACTTCTCATTCTCGGTACCTATATAGTATTTATTTTGGTTGAATTCTTCTTTTGAAGGATAATAATCTAATACAAATTATCTCCTTGAGTCGACTTGTCTTCTAGGGTTATTAGCCAACTCATTAGGGTTTCTTCTTGCTTCACGGAATAATCTATTCTCGTCAAGTGTACACATGGAGGTAAATACCTCTCGCATCTACCATAATATCAACACTCCCTCCTAGTGAGGGAGGTATTGAAGACAATGGTCTTGAGCACAAACATACCATTGAATCAGTAGCATCATCATAGTCGTACATGCTATCTCAAGATTAGATTATGAGCACCATCATCATTATCAATGTCATCAACTGCATCATCTCTTGAAACCATACTCCATCTAAGTAATCAAACATGATGTTGGATAAGTCACTCACTCCATAGAGTGACACAAGAACCATTCTTCTAATCTGGACTTGTGTTCTAGAAGAATAGATGTCCTGGACTATTTTTCGTGTGAGAAATTTTTGCCCATTGATCATCCATCTAGCTGATAATCATTCCCAACATTGTTGATAGTCTTCAAGGCAATTTGAAACAATATCATTTAATAGAACACAATTGTATCTATCCATAGTAGTACACAACTACAATCCAGTGGTACACTACCACACCAAGTAGCACACAGATACTTGATCAATGACATATAATCAAAATCAGTGGAACACATCCACCACAGTAGCATACATCTATTGTCCAGAGACATACAGTGTCCATAACAATCATCTGATATCAATCGGCACATAAAACATTGTTATGATATAAACTGAATCATTTGGGCTATTCTTCCACTCACATCTGTGAGATCTAGAAGAGAATCTACCCTCAGAAAGTCAAACATCAATGATGAGTTATCTGGACTATTCTTCTCAAGCAAGGAAGAATAACTGTCTTGATTTCTGAGCTTGGACCATTCCCCACCTTGGGCCATTCCTCCGGCACTAAACAAAATGCAACCTGGAGAGAATGAGTCTGTCTTAGGGAATGCATGTCCTTGATTGTTGAACCTGGACCATTCCCCACCCTGGGCATTCCTCCGACACTAAACAAAGTGCAACCTGGAGAGAATGAATTTTCTCTAAGGAATGACTGTCCGGACCATTTCTAAGAAAATGAATGTCCTGCACCAACCTCCAAAATGGACCATTCTTCGAAATTGCTCACAACTGTGAGCTTCGAAAGAATAATTGTTCATAGAGGCAGGCCAGTTTTCTTGAGTAATCCTCAAGAAGAGAGACTGCCCTAGATCATTCCCCATGTTAACCACAATGGGAAATTGTTGTCTATGGTACATCAACAATCCATCGAATCATTTTCATTACGAAAATGACCGTTTGATCTGGACCATTTTCCACACTGGAAAATGTCTGTCCGTCGGAAATCTCAAACCACTTTTTGAACTGGAAAGGAACTGTTCATCCTAGACCATTTTTCAAACTCAAAAATCACTGTCCATAAATCAATAACACATCAATGCTCCCTCCCAACCTGGGAGTCATCTCTTCCTTTTTCAATAAGGAAGTCGTCTCCACGAGCTCCAACTTGAGTACACAAACTCTTTCACCTTGGACAGAGGCTTTACCAAAATGTCTACTTATTTGCTCATCTATGGAGATATATATATTGGAGAACCACTTCTCTTTTCTGGACTTCATCACAGAGAATGTAATGCTTGATCTCAAATGTACTTCGGTCTTTCTGGAACACTGGTTTTCTTTGAAGGCTTCATATAGCTCTGATCAATATAGTATATCATTATTGGATTCATCTTTTGTTCCCTGCTAGCTCATAACATCGTGGCAAAGCTCAAACTGGAACATATCCATGTGGCACTTCTTCTGTCATCATGAGATCTTTGTCATGGATTGGCAATCCATCATTTTGGAGTTCTGAGTAATCATTCTGATATAATATAAAAGGTTTTCACCACACTTCTGTTGTGCATTGGAGGTTCTCCACCAAGTTTCCTTATTTCATCTGCATACAGGAGTCACTTTCTGGTATACCTCGAATCCTTGAGGTTGCTCTTCATACGCTCTTTGTTCAATTATTCTGGAGAACAATGTTTGTCAATACCATGGATATTGCAGACGATATAATGGCTCATGTAGAGGTATGTTTGGTTTACTAGCACAAGTAGTCATCATAGTCTTCTCTCTTCGTCTAGGAGAACCTCTAGTTCTAGATCTCACAATGCTTACATTCATAAATCTTTTCATACATTGTTCTTCGTCACAACTTTTAGTTCCTCTGCTTGATTGCTTTTAGTGAGTTCATATCAGGCTGGTGATCTTGTGATCCTTGATACAATCACTGGTTGTTATGGTTTTTCCTTATTTCTTGGAATCTTCATGTTTTTCCTTAGCTCTTGGGTCCATGGAGTTTTCTATAGATTCCATGCCCTGAAGGTTTCACTTCTTTCTGTGGATGGACAACCAGGGATACTTTAAAGGCTTCTTTTCAAAGAAGGCTTCTTCTAAAGTCAAACTGAACACGTACTGTTTTTCATGGCTTCTACCATGGATATATACTTCATCATCTTCAATGGATCATGGGATTAGCTCCCTCCTAATCCTTGTTTCATGTATGAGTGCATGTTTTTCTTTTGGTAATATATAATCGAATCCCTCCATCTAGGAGAGTCCATGCTTCCGTCTGCATCCTTATTTCATTCTGTAAAGTGTTACAAATCTTTTTCCAATTTCCTCTTGATTGTTGACTTCTCTCTGTCTTTACTTCTTCTAGGTTTCTTTCTGATTTCGGCTTATCTTGCAGCTTGTCTTATAGTCATAGTGATACCATTCCTTATCTTGTTGTTCTTCCATAAGTATATTTTCTCTTTGAACATATTATCTTCTAAGAAATAGATATGCAAGATATGTACCGAAAAATGGTATGTACAAGAACTATGAAGAGTATTGTTACTTGTCTTAGAAGAAGATGTTTTGTCCTGCTTGACTTTCTTTGTAGGTTCCTTTTCTTCGGCAACTGATGCTTCGTGTGTCTCATTTATTTTCTTTATCTCAGGACAATGATTCTTATAGTTACCATACTTTCAACAGTTGAAGCATTGTATTTCTGACATATCTTTCTCTTGATTTGGCTTCTTTCTTGAACCAAACTTCCTTTTGTTCTTGAAATTCTTGAATCTTGTTGTGAAGGCTTGATCATCGTACTTATTTTGGGGTTTCTCTTTTGCATTGATCCTTGATTCTTCTTGAGCACAACAAGTCCAAAGTTTTTCAAATGTAGGATACTCCTTCCTTGTGTTCATGCTTGCGGAAAATGCAACCCATGTCTCGAGAAAACCATTGAGTACTATGTTTACCAATTCCTTCTCTGAAATGATCTCTTCAATGGCTTGTATTTGATATATTAACTAAGATATTCTCATAAAGTATGATGTTATATTTTCATCATCATTCATCTTCGTGTCACAGAGCTCATTCTTCAGACTCATTACTTGTCCAATGTTTCTGACTAAGAAGAGGTTCGTTAGGGCATCGTACATCTTCTTCGATGAGTCAATATGGGAGATGTAGGGTATCAAGTGGTTGTTTATAGATTCCACGATAATACTCATGGCATTGATTTCACCATCTTTGAACTTCTCCATAACTGCAATGTTATGTAGTTCCTTCTCCTTTCCTTCTTCAAACTCTGGTTACATGATCTTTCCTTTCACTATAACACTTTATTCTTGGCAAGGATGAGGTCAATCCTTGTCTTCCACGCTTTGAAGTTAGAAGCTCCATCTAACTTGTTTTCTGACTTCATAGAGTAAGTCATGGCTTCTTTGACTTGGTCAACCCTAGATTTGACCAAAATCTCATACATAACGTCTTGGTTTGCTGAGAGTACTAGAAGATGCGCTAGGCTAGGGCGCACTGGTCTATTCGGAAATTAGGTCAATCCCTTCACTAAAGGTGCCTCAACGAGAGGGTTAGGGTCTCTGCAACTGCACCTGCTAGTAACCCTAGCGGCAGTGCTTTGGTGATTGCTCCTGCTAGAAACCCTAGTGGCATTTCTTCAACGAGCTTAATATCTTTATAGCTATGCTCCCTTCCAATGGTTAGACTAAATGAAGGAGGTGTGGGCCCGTAACCTATTAGAATATTATAGATGTGTTCGTTTTACCATAGATAATATCACTATTGCCACCCAACCATAGGCCGAAACCACCCTCCGAGCACCTTAACCTTGACAGAGAATCATTCCGAAAGAAAACCCTAGGCTAGATAGCCAAACAAAGGGTGGCACACCTTTCTCCAAGGATAGTGCACCAAAAAAGAGATAATTAGATAGTCCAAACCATAACCAAGAGATAGTCCAAACCAAAACGTAATTTGCTAGCTGCAGTAGCTGCAACGACAACTCTCCTCCAAACTTGCACACAAAACTGGCTAGCTGCAGTGCACACAAGTGAGCTCTATAGTTCTGAGAATGCCTGCTAGAATGAAGATTGGCCTCCTGTATTTATACTAATTCTGACTAACTGCCTGGGACGACTTATCATTCTAGGTACCTATATAATATTTCTTTTGGTCGACTTCTTCTATTGGAGGCTAATAACCTAATACAAATTATCTCCTTGAGCCAACTTGTCTTCTAGGGTTATTAGCCAACTCATTTGGGTTTCTTCTTGCTTCCCGGAATATTCTATTCTCGTCAAGTTTACACGCGGAGGTAAATACCTCCCGCAACTACCATAATATCAACACCAGAGTCATGGGGGGAAATATCATAACAACAACTCGCTTTCTATTCTCATTCAAACTAATGACGGTTGAAACCATGACGAGATTGTAGTATTGTGAAAAGAAGAGATTGTACCAACCATGAAAGAGAATTATGGATTTCATTCGCCACCCTCGACCTGAAAATCCACCGCATGTGGCCTGTCTAGCATGGAGCTGCCTGAGGCGCTAGCTGCTACATGGAAAAGATCATACGGGGATTGAGCATGTGAGGGTCTAGCCCTATATCTGTTGTCACTAGTTTCCATGTCTTTCTAATTTCTATGCTCAATCTCCCTTTCCATGTTTGTCTAAGTTTTATTCTTAGTCTTCCTAAGTTCAATTTTTTTCTTGGCTATAAGAAAGGGTGTAAGCAAGAGAGTTTATCATTAGTGCCTATTGTTCATTCTCTATTTCACCTTCTCTCCTTCTATTTTTCTAGCTAGGTATCTATTCTAGGGTTTCATCATACTATAAATAAGGTTTCCTTACGTAGTGACTTTTATCTACATCCTCTCTGGTTGCTTGGGACGAACTAGTTTTTATTTGTGCTAGAATTATCCATCAACATCTTTGATCAATGAAAAAATCTAGTTCATTTGGTATATGAATTTGTCTTATTGTGAGATTTCATTTAAAACGTATTGCTCTTTTTGTTCCTTGAATCAATTGTAAGATTATTTTAGTTAGCAAGATTCAATTTTGGATCAACTTGAGGATTTGATCCCTTTTCAATACTGTAACTTTGTTAATTGATTATTACTTTATTGCATTTTTTAGAGTTCATTCTTGGATACATCCATAGGGACACCCCCCTAGAGTTAGCATCATTAAATTCAAAGTGAGAGAAGGTGAGTCTATGACATATGCATGCCTACCTAGATGTTCTCAATCACCCTTGGGGTTCTTTCCCAAGGGTGCATTATGAGGTTATAACAGACCCCCCTCGATCTTGATTCTTTTCATCCACTCAATGTAGATGGCATAGCTTCATTGTTGACACATGATTTTATAGGTCAAAAGGATTGGACTAAGGGCTTTAGAGTCCTCTTTAAACTCTTCTTTGACTCACTGAGTTGTGTGGATGGTTGTGATGTTTCTCCCATAACCTTGTAGAAAGTCCATTGTGTAGGAAATGGCATTGAAGCACCAAGTACTCTAGCCATATTCCCCATAAGGTTGGGGAAAAATATTCTAAGCTATCCTGGCATAGGATGAAAAACTCAGGCTTTGCAATTTGGATACAGTAATAATATAATCGGGTCTTTGAATTCACATATTTTGTGCACCAAGGGAGAGGATAAACCATATTAATCAATGTTTTGAGATCATGTTCTTTCCCTCTGCATGAATCATCCTACCATCTAAGGCATCAAATAAAAATGAATTATGTTATGAGATCATATATTTTTCCATCCTCTGTAAGATATATTCCTACCAATTGTGAAACTTATTTAAGGTGAAATATAACTCCGAAGAGTAGTGACACCTATATGTATTCAAGTCATAAATCCCATGTTGGTCTCTGAAAGATATCCAAGATTCTTTTCCCCACGTGGAATTCTAGTCAGAAGGGTACATGTCATGGAACTATAGTCTAGTTGAATTTTTCTTTGCAAAATTGAGCTTCTCCCAAGTCTTTTACGAGAACCTAGGTCATGTGGCACTACTTTTCCTCTATCGTAGGGGCTTGGGAAACTTGTCCCTGCTACAACCAAATTATGTCTCTTCACTTAAGGTCTAGCCATAACTTCACCTCTAGTTACAATTAGTCCAATGAAACTAAGTCCTACTCAACCCATTTCAATCAACAGTAGGCACACTTCCAACCATTGCCTTTAAAAATCCTAGCAATACTTTAACAATTAGACAATATTTCAATACTTAGCCAACAAAAAGAAAAGAAACAAACAATGACATCCAACACATAAAGATTCCACAACACACACACATAGGTGGCACCAAAGGTAGGTGCCTTAATTTTATTTAGATGAAAAATGTTAAAGATATACAACAAGGGAGTTGCAACCTCTTACCTGTGAAGCTATTGCACCTGTAAAATGAGTCTAAGGGAATATTGTCTTCTGCCTACTACTCAAAAAACTTGCACAATCCAACTGTTGAAGCAATTGAAATAATAATATTTCCTCCTATAGGTTCCATCTTCTTCTTCTTCTCACTTAACGAGTACAATTTAGTGTACTATGTCAACCTTTAAATTTGCACAATTTGTAGAGCTCCTTTACGCTCCTTGTGAATAATGATGAATGATTGATTGATTCCTTAGTACCTTTAAGGGATCCACTATTTATATAAGACTTTTCTTTCTCTTTCCAGCCCCTCCAATCCTAACTGGACCCAAGTGCCCACATCATGTGACTCCATCTACACCCATTGCACCTTGCAGTGCACCCAAGTGTGCTTGATAATGCACCCAAGTGTGTCCAATTGAGCCCAATGTGCCCAAGTTTATCTAAGTGTGTCCAAAGGATGTGTGCCCTATTATAGCACAAGTTGTAGGTTGGGAAAATCCCGATCCAACCACAAAGCAAGTGCTACAACTTGGGAATCCTACTCCCAATTTCACCTCGATGTAGGTCCCACACTTCAAGGGTGACTAGGTCAATCTAGGGAGGCAATCTTGGTGACCATAGGGGGGATGAGATGGATATGGATAGATATGGAAGTGGAGCCCCTAGAGATCAAATTTAAGTGGAGTGAAATGTGTGGAATGAAGTCTTGGGAAGGTCCAAGGGTTTCCAAGTATGTTGAGTAACCTAGGTTACCAAGTTAATCTTGTTGTCCCTAATTTTCAGCAATATATAACAATATATATCAGGAATAATATGGTACTATAAGATGCTCAATAACTTCTAGAGATCAAGTAGAAGATTCAAGAGAAAGATTAATTAATGACTAGCTAAGCTCAAGATGAAAAACCAATATTCTAGCATAAAAATATAAGGTTGTTGTAAACACTTGTTTGAAACAAATTATATCAGCCTTATGGCTGTAACATTCAATGTATTACAACAAGAAAACCAACCATTGAAAACCCCTCAAACTTTGCCAAAACGTGTGCTATACCAAGAAGAATAAGTGTGCAAACTTTGAGAAAAATCCAATGGTTGATAAGAGAGTTATTCAAGCAAATGAGTTAGGGTTTATGGAACCCTAATGGTTGATGATGTAATTTTATAACATCAACAAGAAGTAACCCCTTGATGGGGACGCCCTAGTGGTTGTGAGGTGCCTAAGGCACAAGGAATACAATCCACTTTGCAAGAAGTAAAAATAACCAAAAATAACGTTTCCCAATACAATATTTTATTTTTCCAATGTAATAATAAATGACTAGTGCTCTTAATAATTGGGTTAATAGGGTCATGCAAATAAATATCTAGAGAATCTACCTCCTTGGGGGTGTACACCCTCTTAATCCTCAAGGCAATTTTCTCTAGCTAGGTTTTAAGCTAAGATGATGTATGCCCTTATACTTCTCTTAGCAAACCCTTGTTTAACCAATAACATGAAGCATTAAAGGATGAATACTATGGTGGGGGTGTATGCCCTTATACTTCCCACCTAGCTCCTAACACAATAATATTGACTAGAAAAAAATTATAGCATGGAAGTAAAGGCCATACCAATTCAAGGGAAAATGCCAAGATAATCTAACATAATAGCAAGAGATAAGCCTTCCAAGGCTAGCGCATCACTTCCATCAACCATAACATCAAGAGATAACCATAAACACATTGAGACGAGATAAAATTTGCCAAAGGTAGCGAAAATTTCAGACCAATACTTCTCATAAGAGGGAGAGTTGTGTTCAAATGAGATCTTGTGATCTCTTATTTATACAAAATGTCACTAAAGTGGCGTGTCCATAAATTAAGGGGTAAGTCACAATACTAGGGGTCAACAACCCTAATATTTCCTCCCTTACAAAGTAATCCATTTAAAATTCACTTTTTCACATAAGAAAACCCTAATTTAGAAAGATGTAACCCCTTTAGGGGACGTTTTAGCACTAAAAGGAGGTCGTTGGTGATGGAGGACAGTTGAGAGGCTTCCCAAAGCTACATGTCAAGAATCAATACAACTTCCTTCATGATCCCTTCAAAACTTCCTTGTGCTAATGCATGTCACCTCACCACCAAGCCCTAACCCCCCTAGGTGACGTCATGCCTCTAGATGTGACATTTTTCCTCCCCTAGGAAAAATGTTTGGCATGTGGGGGCTAGGATACATCGTCCAAGTCATATTTAAGGCCTTCCAAGTTTGATATTTATCATCCGACATGCGGGCCCTTGGCATCCACCTGTGGGCTTCAAGTCCCATGGAAGCCCAAGCTAGGCTTGTTCTCCCAAAATGTCCACCAACTAGGTCCTACTAAGAAAAATGAGCATGTCCTCCAAGGATATCAATTCATAACATCATGATAAGTGAATCCAATCAATACATAAGCCACCCAAACATGTGCATCAAAGATCACTATATCAAACAATTAATTGCTCAAAGACACTATGTGACTTTTCAAGCTTGAATATGGGAGGGCTGACGAGGTGTCCTATAGGGTATATCTTTCCGTAGGTCAAGGAAATTTTCCAAGAGATCCCTCTCTAAGCCATGTAAAGTGGGTGAAGTGTTTGGGGTCAAGACTCAATGGGCATAGGGGTCGTAGTGTCTCAATCATGGGTGCCTTCATAGAGGGTGTATGGTACCTTCGTCCGCAATGCACTTTTTCCAATCCCATTAATTTCCATTCTTTTATTCTTTCATAATTTTAAGGAAAGGCTGAAGGTCATTTCCCTAACATGGTGACCAAACAATGGCAATGTCACCCACAAACACCTAGTGGAAATGAGAAGGTTGGCTAGTGATGAGACCCCATTTCTCTCAGCCATGCAACTGAGAGCCATTACCTTGGTGGTGACTTTCCTGGTAGAATAGTTTGTAGTAGGTGGTGATCTTCCTGTCTCTGTGGTGTATTAATCCCTGTGGGGTTTCTTGTTGGTGGGTTGATGGAAATTCCTGGTTGAATTCATAACTTTTTTTATTATGAAAATGAAATTGTAAGCACTTTGTTTTCAATGCTCTTAGTTACTGTATTTTGAAGGCAGATACATTGTGTAAGTTTTTCAACACTCTTAGTTACTGTATTTTGAAGGCAGAAACATTGTACTGTTAATGTTTTTAAATACCCCGGAGCTTTATTTGCAAGATTCCATTAAAAATTGAAGAGTTTTATTTATCCTCTTCAACATGATTTTTCTTGTAAAATGCATATTCCTGTAATAGGGCCACTGCAATTTCCAATTGTGTTTGATTATACTAATTAATTAGTTAATATTTTGTTTGTGATTTTTCTGGGTTGTAACTTGACAAGTAATTTTAATCTTGCTCATTTTGGAGAGCTCTTCACTCATCATAGGGATGCACAACGAGTTTGATTAAAATATTTTGTAACATTAAAGCAAAGAACCACTCTATGCTGGTGACAATATGAAAGAGAAAATATACATTTTTATGAAAATGTACAATGTTCAATGGTGGCCGTCAATTTTTCCACTGGTACATTGCAATCCTTTGGTGCTCTTCGTCATTGGTAGATCTATACCCACTACTAGAATTTGATTAATTGTGATAAAAAAAAAATTGATTAATTGTGATAAAAAATAGGTTATTTGTATTAGAGATACTTCCCTTTTCTTTAATATTTTATTTTAGTAGAATTTAAATTTTATAGTAAAACATCTTAAAATATCTTATTAGTCCCTGTCGAAGGCATAGAGGGACTATAGCGATCAATAATTCATTGACTTCATATTAATATGTCATTTGACTATAAATTTTTGCATCATCTGTATTGTCCGTACTATAGAGGTAAAAACATTATTTTTTATATAATAAAAAAACCTTATATGTCATCGTCTCATTGGAGAATATATTGGAGGTCTTATTGTCAGCTTCGTTGTTCCCAATGTTGTAAATGTTTAGATATCCAAAGTTTTGAGCTTAGACACTCTTTTTTAATTTTTATTACATTTTTACTGAAATGTTTACATATCAAAAGTTCTGAGCATTGACACTATTTTTTAATGTTTTTATTATGATTAGTGCCTGCCGAAGGCGTAGAGAGACTATAGCGATCAATAATTCGTTGACTTCATATTAATATTTCCTTTTATTATTATTTCTATTTGCATTGAAATGTTTACATACCAAAGGTTTAGAACATTGACTCTTTTTTTGAGGTGCTTGAATAGGCCTGACAGCTTAAATGTTTACATAGCCCAAGGTCCTTAAAAAGGCATGAAAACTTAACTGTTTGCATACCGCGAGGCCCTTAAACAACATGACGACCTTAAATGTTTACCTAAATAGGCTTCTCAGAGTACATTTTTCCTCGAATTTTTCTATACAATGTTGTAGTGAATTTGGACAATATTGTTGTCCACCGCCAGTTGCATAGCCATTGTATGTTTCATACTTATTCTATGCTTGGAATGAAATTTGGTCATCGTTGAAGACACATACATTATTTACTGGTTCGGTGGGTGCTTCTTGTTCGATGTTTCGTCGATTGTTGCTTTTTGTTGTTTGGTTCAACTTTACAAGGTTGGGGACCTGCGCCTACGGTTGGACCTGTTGGTGCTTGTTGCTTTCTTTTGTTTACTTCAACTTTGCGGGGTTGGGGTCTTGCATGCACAGTTGGAGTTGTTTTTTTTACTTTGCGGGGTCCAGGTGTTGCACTCACAATTCGACCTGCGCTTCTGTCATTCATCGTTTCAAAGTAAGTTTCGATGCCATAATTTCATTTCTATTCGTTCTTTTTTGTTCACTGTTTGCAGTTTACAAGTAAGAATGCTTAATTATTTATACTGGCCTACTCGTCATATGTTTCGGGTTCCTTTTGTGCTTGGGCTTCAATTTGGTAATCATTGGAGATAGATATGTTTTTTACTGATTCAATGGTTGTTGCTTGTTCACTGGTTCCTTGGTTCATCAGTTCCTGCTTGTTGTTGTTTGGCTCAAGTTTGTGAGTTTGAGGTCTTGGGGCTGCAGTTGGGCCTGTTCGTGCTTGTTGTTTTCTTTTGTTTACTTCGGATTTGCAGGCTTGGGGTCTTGCGCCGATAGTTGGAGTTTTTTTTTTCACTTTGCGGTGTTCAGGTCCTGCACCCGCAAGTGGACCTACCGTTCTGTCGTTTGTTGTGTCTGGCAAAGTTGAGATCTGGCACCTGTCCCATGCCTCCCTATCCTCCTATTAAATTTTGCTCCAATTCTTTTTCCTAGCTCTGGACCATACCTACATGCCTTTGCAAAATGTTCTTGTAAAGGAAAAGGATATTGAGATGGTGCTAGCAAAAGTGGTGTTCCATGGATTGCAAATTGTAGTATTCAGTGTCTATGTTGTTTGGCATGCAACATAGCTAGCATAATGAATGTGTTCTCAAATACATCACACCATTTACATTTGGAAGAAACCATTATCATTCTAGGATACTTCAGTGTTGACATGATACAAAATAGTGTCATAACAAATAATTGGACAACTGCATGTGCAATTACAATGTCCGATGTCTTTTTGTTAAGATAAAACATGTGCAAAACACACTTATTAACCATATATGGTGAAATGTGCCCTTATCACAATACAACCTCTTTATCCTGTACATAGACTAGTGTGACCACAATACAATCTGTCTTGTACTTGAAATATGAGATGTACACCAAAGATACTACAAAATTATATTCCATGTCTCAAAGCATATCTGGATACTTTGTTGCAGAAAACCAAAATCATTCAGCTATGGCCATGCAATTTCTTAATATTTTCTGGCTTGTAATATATTTTGGGCAGGAAAAGCTTTATATAATTACAACCATGGATGGAGAAAAGCAAAGGTTCATGTTTCTAACTATCTTTTCTATTCATTGATTCTCATTTATTGTATGTACATATTACTTGTTCTCCCCTGCATACCAGCTTCCATTCATGTTCATTGTATTTTGTGCGTTCCCACATTGAAACAAACAAAATAGCTGGAGAAAACGAAGGAGTCTTTACCACAAGTATGGAAGAAGAGATACAAAGGTACATGCTTGTACTGTTATTTCATATTCCATTGTTTTGTATTTCATTTGTTGTCTGTATATGTGTTCACCTAATTTATTGTATGTAGATATTATGTATCTTCGTACATAATAACTTATCTTCGTGTCCTTTGTATTTTCTGTGTCACTACATTGAAATAAATCGAACTCTGTTTATTTTTTTTACATGTCTTCCTGCATACCTTCCTTCCTTCATGTCCATTATATTTTTCTACATTGCTACATTTAAACAAACAAAGTGGCTAGAGAAGACGATGGACTCTTTTCCGCGAATGTAGAGGAGGAGTTGCAAATGTGCGTGCCTCTACTCTTATTTCATATTCCAATGTTTAATATTTCATTTATTGTCTGTATATTTGTTCTATTTCTTTGCACCTATTTTACTGTATGTAGATACTACGTATATTTCTACATAGTAACTTATCCTCATGTGAATTGTATTCTCTTTACTGCTACATTGAAATAAATAGAACTGTATTTCTTTCTTTTGCATGTCTTTTTGCATACTAACTTATCTTCATGTCCACTATATGTTCGACATTGCTACATTGAAAGAAAAATATTAGTTGGACAGGAAGATGAATTCTTATATTCCACAACAGAGAGGGCTAAAGCATAATCTTCGAAAAGGTATACCAACTGTGATAGTAAATCAAACACACAAAACAGGTGGGTGCATATAATATTGGACTAGAAAATGATGACTTGGCCACAATGGGCCTTTGTTGAGACTTCCCGCTTCCAAACATTACCCTCCCCATTTCTAATTTTCCCACTTTCTATTATCCCTTTTTTTCCCCTCTTCTATACTTAACCGAATTCCCCTTCGTTTTTCTCATCTACTTTCGCTTTCTGGTTTCTTTGCTTAGTCATATTTTCAAAAATGTCTAGGTGCGTGGGTTGGCAGACTCATAGGTTCACATTTATACTCATTCTTCTATATCACGACTTCGACCGACGGTTTCCTCATTTCATACTTAGCCACTTTTTCGATCGCGGGTTCTCAGGCTGGCGGATTCAAGATTGCGCCTCTAGCTTCAGAGGTTCTACAATATACAGATTGGTTGGTGTACCCCTCCATCATGCCCTATTCCGTGTTACACATTTTTGCAGTCAAAAAATCCGAGGCATACAATTTGATCGTCGACTCCTCATGTTTACTGAGTATCCCTTGAGACCCTATTTCGTATTCCATCTCCTTCGACCCTGTATGTGACATTCAGAACAATTATGGACAATATACAATGAATATGCTTATTTAGTCCTTCTGATGTTCATCTACACATGCTTGCATAATAAAAAGTTGGACTAGTGACATGGCCATGAGAAGTCAATCATCGCAAACATCAACAGACTGACAAGGCCAAAGGTAAAGATGCATACATTATGTTCCTCATATGTTTACCAAACAAATATCCTTAACTATTTATTCATCTATTCCATGGTAAATATGTTGATGTCATCTACAACACATACTTTGCAGTTCACAAGAAGTATCAACGAGCGCAAGTGAGACGCTGAACATAGTGCAAGTTTCGCAAACTAAGAGGTCTGGTTGCAAAACTCTGGCTCCACACTTTATCCAAGTTGTGCGTCTACTTGTAGATTTATGTCAGGAAAAAAGAAAACAAAAAAATAAGGCAGACTACCATTCAAATTACTTTTCCTGTTCAAAAAATGTCACCAAGTCTAAAATTATAACACCCAAAATACTATCAATAGAGGGCTTGAACAACCGTTGAACTAGACAAGTGTTCGTCGAGACATAATGGTCACCTATAACACCTACTTGGACAAGGAAAACAAAACTATATCCATTATGTGTGCTGACATGACAGACAATGAAGCTCTTATGACAATCACACTGACTATTCCCACAAAACTTGTCTAGAAACATGCAGGAAAGATATTGCCAGGTAATGGGATATCCATTACAAATTTTAATATATTTCCCAAAATAATATATGATCGTGGTGATTGTGATTGGATTATATCGCTCAACGAAACAAGTATTGTGGAAAAAAATCCCGCTATTTGTTCAGAATATTGTTTCATCTCAGACGCAACTATCAACCAAATTGCACAGATCAACGACACTTACCCAACCAAAACCATTGGTGAAACTGTCATAATCGTGAGAAAACTTGTCTCACAACACATTCTCCATATAAAGGTAATGGTACCGTTCTACATATCAAGTTTTGTCCTTTACTTTTACATGTCCATATATCTCGGTTATGTTACACAACTATTGCACTGTTCCATGTTGCAGCTACAATTGTTCGACACCTATTCAAATTTGTTTTCCTCAATGGAACAACAATTGCATAAAGGGCAATTTCCACTTATGTTCTTCAAAAATATAACAAAGAAAATAGATGTTAAATAAAGGATCTTTCGCACAACCCAAGCAACATTTGTAACAGATTTGTGAACATAAATAGTACAGGATCTCAAGAAACTAACTAGCTCTACAACTATTGTGCATATACATCTACAATTTCATCCTCGCTTTGCTCATACAAATTGCCTTCACCAATTTTCTGCAGTTTTTTTTATTTTTGTGCACTTGTATATCATATTGTTCAATATATTAACTACTATGCTTACGTGCCCAGGTTGAGGGTGTTTTGGTTGCAGTGAATGTGTACTCTACCCCCTTCGAGCCTGTATGTGCGAAATGCAACTCTCCTGCTTCTGCTTCTACTTCTGCTTCCACAAATGATGATACAATTGATTGTCTATGATGCAGTAAAAAATTCCCTTACATATATAGACATTGTCTCAATGCTGCCATCCGAACCGTGGCAACACAATCATACATTGTACTATTAGACAACCTCTATTACAAGATGTGGTTCATGGGTTATCATAATTTCCATATGAAGTATACCTATAGAAAAAGGAAAACAATGTTTACATGCTGTGCGACTTTCAGATACATAACAAATTTACCTTAAATGAGGATAATGCAATATTGCATATCGGCTAAAGAAAAATTAAAAAAATCATATCAAGATTTGGCAGGAAACAAAAAAATCTCATGTGTGTCTGTACGTTTTCTTCAATACCCAAATGAACGCTCGTTGGAATCAAGTTCTTCAGAGTTTACATCTATGTCTGTAAAATTTTCTTTCCATAGATTTTGTCTCTTTTTGTGCACTTGAAAAAAAAAGGAGAATCTAACTACAAATCAAATCATTGTTATTATTTTGATGTTTTCTTGCATCTCCTAGTAAGAATTTTGCATATTTGTTGGGGTGTCCAAATGAAAAAAAAATGGTGGCTAGTTGTAGATTTGTTGGAGGAGTCTGCACCTTTTTGGGTGCCCAAATTGGAAAAATGTTTTCCAACTATATAGCCATGGAAAGATTTATGCATTTTTTGGGTGCCAAAATAAAAAAGAAGATGATCTCCAACTATACATTTATGGTATGATATCCGCATTTTCTCGATGCCCTAATTGAAAAAAAAAGGGCTCAACATGGATTGAAGCATGAGCTTCATATCTTCAGAACTCGCTATAGATATTGAAGAGTTTAGAAATTGGAATTCATACAGGCAGGTGCATTTATTGTTGATGTACAAGCGCATAAGATTGTTCAGTCCACAAATGGGAATCATAAGGAGAAACCCCATACAAAGTATCCAACTGTGAATAACTCAAGACCATTCTTTGAACCATCGAAATGGATTGTTCCTTTGGCCAAAACCATCAGGTATTTCCAACAATATTGGAAATTTGGCATTCTTAAAACTGGTAGTGATAAAACATGGCACTATCAAAAGAAAATTTCCATAGTGATCTTGCTTCATGGTAAAATAGTAATTGACAAGTTTTTTGTTCTCCATTTGGGGGTTTGGTTATAGCTGGGATACAATGGCGAAGCTCCATTGGTTTTGTGTTGTCTTGTGTTTGGCATACTTTTTTTCATATCTCATGGCCCCGATTATTTTATCATGGGAACATATACCAGATATAAGAGAAAACCAATGCCACATGTGTTATATATATATATATATATATATATATATCAAATTGTTAGATGCATAGGTCGATGTGTACTACTCTATGGACCCTTGTGGGATCTCACTTGGCAACTTTTATGTTGATGCGTTGCCTTGTGCCTCAACTTTCAATAAATTTGGTGTTTACTTGGCTATTGGTTGTATGCTTCGTTCTGGAAAATTAATGATACATTCAGGATCTTGGCGGTTTTTCTATGATCTTAAAGAATATATAGTACCTTCTTTTCCTTTTAACATAAACTCTTTGACTCAGATGTAGTATGTGGCTCGTTTTAGCACTTTTCCTTGATCGAAGAACTTAGCAAAATTCATTTCCAAGAATATTTTGAAATAAAAGGATATATACTATGTGAAGTCCAATGGCACTATCATATCAACCACATAACATTCAAATTCAAATTCACCATTGTGGCTTTTCGATGCTTCTCTTATACAAACACATCCTGGAAACTATAAACATGGTTTGCTTTGTCTATTCCTTGATTGAAGAGTATGTTCACATGTTTAATGCACTTCATAGTTACTATTAAGACCATCAATGGGGCTTTGTTACACCAATTCCTACTTCCGAAAATTTCCATCCCCTTTATTTTTGCCCTCTGCTTTCCCTTTCTGGTTATTTAGTCATTTTTTGGAAAATGTCTAGGTGTGGGGGTTGGAAGATTCACGTCATCAAATTTCCACTGATACTTTTATATCACGAGTCCAACCAACCACTTCCTCGTTTCATATTCAACAACATTTTTGGATCGCGGGTTCTCGAGTAGATGGAATCAACATTGTGTTTCCATTGTTCCACCGCCTACAAACAACACCTGGACTTCCCTGATCTACAAATTAGAAACCAAATTCCCCTTTCTTTTTTCTCGTTTTCTTTCCCTTTCTGGTTACTTAGTCATTTTTCCAAATGTGTCGTTTTTTCGAATGTCTTATGATTTTATATACAACACCCAAAGTTGCGCAATATAAAAATTGACCGTTGAAGTCCGTCATTGTCCCATGTTTCATGTTACACATTTTGGAATCAAAAGATGGGATACATACAATTTGACTATCGGGCCCTCATGTCTCCTAAGTAGAACTTGTAGCCCTGTTTTCAATCCCATCAATATTCCCTGTTCCGAGTATTTATCATGCTTTTATATCACGAGTCTGACCAACTGCTTACCCATTGCATACTTGGCCACTATTACCATCGTTGGTTCCTGGCCAGTTTTGCTCAACATTGTGCTTCCATTGTTCCGCTACCTACAAACAACACTCAAAATTCTGTGATATACAAATTGACCACCAAAATCCATCATTTTTTCATGTTTCGTGTTACACATTCTATAGTCAAAAGTTCAGAGACATACAATTTGACCATCATCCCCCCACGTCTCATGAGTATAATTTGTGACCCTATTTTGAAGCCCACCCGACCGCTTTCCATACTTGGCCATTTCTTGGAATCTCTTTCGCGGGTTGGCGGGTGGACGAAATGTGCAATGCTTAATCTCTCTTTGCCATCCCTGCCACCTTCGTACTTCTTTCTAGATATGCACTTATTAAGCTTTAATGCTAATGGCTCATCGTGCAGAAACTATTAAGATTGTCATTAATGTTGAAAGGCTAGAGAAGATTTGTCATTAATACGAATTAAACCAATATTTGTAGAGAGTTGTCTTATCCTTTCCAAGTATTCATTTCAAGCATCACGCAATCTGTTTACGTGTGTCTTCTGGTCGGCGCCTTTATGGAATATCTAATCCTTAATCACTCTTCGTCGTCACCGCCACCTTCGCACTTTTTTTTAAATATGCAATTAGTAAGATTTAATGGTAACAACTCATTACACACAAACTGTGGAGATTGTCATTGATTAGCGAAAGGCTCGAGGAGATCTTCCATTGATACACATTAAACCAAGATTTGCGGAGGGTTATATTATTGCTTCCGAATTTTCATTTCAAACATCATCTGGAGAAAACGGAAATTCTCGTTAACTTATGGCAACAATTCGACAACAGTTATGTCCACATACATTAAACACCTTCAGGCATGATGACCAGAGGTTCCAGTACTCCAGGGCATATTCTTACTACTCATCTCTCTCCACCCAGAAGCAAAAAAGGAGATGGTCCCTTGGTGAACTGAGAGATATATTTCAAGTCAAAGAATTCCAAGGCAACTTCGCCTGCCCAAACAGCATGTTCGCTTGCATTGATGGTTGGTGCAGAGGTTGATGCGGTCGATTTAGAGCTGGGAGAATATGATCTGATGGACAATGATACAACAATGAATGATGATAATGCAAACAAAGTTCCCACTCCTGCGCCCAAATTGAAATCAACCATAACAGGGGGCACTTCCTGGCTCAACGATGGCGGCCCTGACAAGACCAAAAGAAGGGGTTTCAGAAAATAAACTGACGTTGAACGCAATAGCCACTTTGCATCTTGAGAGTAGGAATTCTAGAGGTCCAAATTAGTTCGTTCTAGGCGGAAGTCTTTCATTGTAAGGAAATGGTATCTTGATGCTCCCAGAGATATATTTCAAGCCAAATGATTATTTAATTACAGGACCACTCTCCTGTTCTATGGATATACAATTAAAATCTTAGGGGATGAGGACCAAAACTCCCACTGGTGCAAGGAATATTCCTTCTACTCATCTCCTTCTGCCTAGAATGGACTAATTTGGGCCTCTGGAATTGCTCGTGCAACTTGTGTCCCTGAAGTATTCAACTATGAGGAGGTGGTCTCTTGGTGTGTCCTAACTTTCAGTTTCAGGCTCTTTCGCTTGTCCTGCAAAAATTTTCATCTTCTTCCTCACGGGAAGCTTGTGAGAACTATCAATTTTACCGTGAGGATGGGTTCTTATGTCCTCTTGCGTTTGAAAATTTATGGGTTGCTTTCTTGTTGGGGTGCAACGTTGGAGTGATGCTACGGGATGTCGTGCTCTTTGCAGTGGCGATTGCAGATTGGAAAATCTTCTCGTTGGGGCATTTTCCCTGTTATTTGTACAATTGATTGGTGCCTTGCAAGTTCTTCAGGTCTCCAGCGTTAGGAGCAGGAATGTTGTTCACCTACTTCAAGCCAAGGAATTATTCCACTATGGAACCACTCTCATGTTTCTTTGTCGCCTCAGGTATTCCGCAAGATATTGAGATTGCGACAACAAACATTGACCTTCTAAGGAGAAGACTACAAGGATTTCCTAAAAAAAAGCATGGTAATGAGTTTTGTATGCATGTTGAAGAGCATCTCGATGGCTCCTACATGTTGTCCCACTAGAGGAACAACACATAACTGTATGCATGTTTTTTTTTTCTTAGTTCCTATACCTGTCTTTATGACAAATATGTTCAATGTTTTGGTGCAAAGAACTCAATCCAATTTCTATGGATAGATATACATTGCCCAATATTTTTTTTTAATGGATTTAATATTAAAAAAATTTCCTTGGAATCTTGGTTGTTGCTTCTTTGTTGAATTTAACACATCTTCTCATTAGCATGGTTCAATAGTCTCATAGTTCTTGAATATTGTATTGGCTCAAGTAATTTGATCTAATATGAAGCATTTAACAATTATATGACAATGCATTGTGTCGATCCCATCGAGATTTTATGGAAACAAAAATAAATTTCAGACAGTTTCAAACCAACATTCAATTCTATTCATAACGTAGATAGAACATAGCAAGACCAAATCACGATGCGGCAGTCAGGGCCCCGCCCTAGAAATTTCGTTTTCATCTCAGCTTTGCTAAGCAAACGATTTCTTATTCCCCTTTCACTTCCTTGATTCCTTTACTCCGAAAGGGAACATTTTATTAGTTTTCCATCCCATGGCTTCTATTTGAGCACTTTTTACTTTATTAATGAAATTACCAAATTTCTTGTTTGCGAATAAAAAAAAATGATCTATGGTGGCTGTAGTCAAATGGGACTTTGAAATCAACTACAATATTAAAATTCAAGATCATCATTGTTGTCTCTAGACATGCAATTATTAAGATTTAATGCTAACAACCCATCATGCAAGAAGTTTAATACTTAAGTTAATATGTCAAAGTCATGGAAGAATGTATCAAGAACACAATTACTCCCACAAGTTGCAACAAAAACTAATATTCAACAAAGCGTTTGCTCACACCCTTTTTAATGGTACAAGCACAATATAAAACGAGTAAGTGGATAAAATATTGGACTAGAAAATGATGGTTTTTCAACAATGGGGCTTGTTTGAGACCAATATCCGCTTACGAAAATTGCCCTTCGCTTTTCTATTTTCCCACTCTTTTATCCCCTTCTTTTCCCTCTTCTATACTTAACCAAATTCTCATTTCTTTTTCCCCTGTAGTTTCTCTTTCTGGTTACTTAGTCATTTTTTCCTAAAATGTCTTGCTGCGCGGGTTGGCAGATTCATAGGTTCACATTTTTATTCATTCTTTTATATCCCGATTCCGACCGCACGCTTCCCCTTTCCATACCTATCCAATTTTTCGATCGCGGGTTCCCGCCCAGGTGGTCTCTACATTGCACTTCCATTGTTCCGTGACCTGCAAACAACACTCTGACTTCTGCGATATGCAAATTTACTTCTGGAATCCCACATCATCCCCTCTTCCATGTTACACATTTTTCACTAAAATGTTTCGATACATACAATTTGACCGTGGGGCCTCACATCTCCTCGGGAACCCTTGTCACCCTATTTTGAAGTTCGTCCGACTTCTTTCCAGACTTGGTCATTTCTTGGAATCTCTTTCGTGGATCATTGGGTTGGTGGGTTTAGTAAATTTCCAATTTCTGGTCGTTGTTTCGTCTGCCCGCCACCTTCAGACTTATTTCCAAGTATATGCAATAAGTATACAACTTCTTGAGAAACATACACAAAAGATATTGCCAGGAAATGGAATATCTATTACATATTTGAATATATTAGCCCTTATTTTCTCTCTTCTATACTTAGTCAAATTCCCCTTTCTTTCCCCCCTCTACTTTCTCTTTCTCGTTACTTAGTCATTTTTCCAAAAATGTCTAACTACGCGGGTTGGTGGACTCACAGGTTCACATTTGCACTCGTTCTTTTATATCGCAACTCCGAATGACCGCTTCCCATTCCATACCTAGCCACTTTTCAGATCACGGATTCCTGGGTAGGCGGTCTCTAGATTGCATTTCCATTGTTCTGTCACCTACAAACAACACCCGAACCTCCACGATATACAAATTTATTGCCAGACTCCCACATCATACCCTCTTTCGTGATACATGGTTTGCACTCAAAAGTTCTGAGACCTGCAATTTGATCTTTGGGTCCTCACATCTCTTGGGGAACTATTTTCACCCCATTTTGAAGCCCATGCATATGTTTCCATACTTGGCCATTTCTTGGAATCTCTTTCGTGGATCGTCGGGTTGGAAGGTTCACAAAATATCCAATTCCTAATCGTTGTTTCCTATGCCCACCACCTTCACACTTCTTTCCAAGTATGCAATAATTGATTTTTAATGCTAACAACTCACCATGCCTCCAGGATACAGTCATACTAACTACCCCTACACAACTTGTCCATAAACATGCAAAAAATATCCTGCTAGGTAATGGGATATCTATTACAAATATCAATATATTAGCGAAATGAGTCCCACCGATCATTTCCCTATTCCATACTTACCGAATTTTTCACTTGCGGGTTCCTGGACAGGCGAACTGCACTTCAAGTGTTCCTTGACCTGCAAACAACACCCCGACGTCCACGATATACAAATTGACTTCAGGACTCCCACATCATCCCCTCTTCCGTGTTACATATTTTGCACTCAAAAGTTCTGAAACATACAATTTGACCATCGTGGCCTCATGTCTCCTCAAGAACCCTTGTCACCCTATTTTGAAGCCCATCTGAATGCTTTCCACACTTGGCCATTTCTTGGAATCTCTTTCGCGGATCGTCAGGTTGGCGAGTTCAGGAAATTTTCAATTCCTAGTCATTGTTTCCTCTGCCCGCCACCTTCACACTTCTTTCCAAGTATATGCAATAAGTATACAACTTCTCCAGAAACATGCAGAAAAGATCTTGCCAGGAAATGAGATATCTACTACAGATTTGAATATATTAGCCCTTCTTTTCCCTCTTCTATACTTAACCAAATTCTTGTTTCTCTTTCCCCTCTAACTTCTCTTTCTCATTACTTAGTCGTTTTTTCGAAAATGTCTAGCTATGTAGGTTGATAGACTCACGAGTTCACATTTTCACTCGTGCTTTTATATCGCAACTCCGACCGACCGCTTCCCCATTCCATACCTAACCACTTCTCTGATAGTAGATTCTTGGGTAGGCGGGCTCTAGATTGCACTTCCATTGTTCCATGTCCTACAAACAACACCCTGACTTCCACCATATACAAATTTACAACCAGACTCTCACATCATACTCTCTTCCGTGTTACAAAGTTTGCGCTCAAAAGTTCTGAGACCTACAATTTGATCGTCGGGTCCTCATGTCTCCTGTGCAACTATTGTCACCCAATTTTGAAGCCCGTCCATTTTCTTTCCAAACTTCTCCATTTCTCTAAATCTCTTTCGCGTATTGTCGGGTTGGAGGGTTCATGAAATATCCAATTCCTAATCGTTGTTTCTTGTGCTCGCCACCTTCACACTTCTTTCCAAGTATGCAATAACTAAGGTTTAATGATGAAAACTCACCATGCCTCGAGGAGACTGTCATAATAACTGTCCCTACACAACTTGTCCAGAAACATGCAAAAAATATCCTGCTAGGTAATGGGATATCTATTACAAATATCAATATATTAGTGAAAATGAATTCCACTGACCATTTCCCTATACCATACTAAACTTTTCGTTTGCAGGTTTTCGGACAAGCGAGTTCAAGATTTCCCTTGCATTGTTCTGTGAACTACAAACAACACCCATAATTCGCAATATACATGCAAAAAAGATCTTGCCAGGTGATGGGATATCTATTACAAGTTTCAATATATTAGAGAATACGAGTTCGACCGATCGTTTCCCTATTCCATACTTAGCCACTATTTCGATTGCAGATTCCCAGACAAGGGGGCTCAATATTTCCCTTCCATTGTTTCGCGACCTATAAACAACACCCAATATTCTGCAAATATAAAAACCGGCCGCTGGACTGTCCCATCATGCACTTTTCCCTTTTACGCCTTTTGCAATCAAAATTTCTGAGACATACATTTTGATTGTCAGGCCCTCACCTCTCCTAAGAATCCCCTATAACCCTATTTTGAAACCCGTCCGACCGCTTTTCATACTTGGCCATTCCTTACTTTCTCTTCCACGTCCCTGTCACCTTTGCACCTGTTTATAATAAAAATTTGTTTATATATATATATATATATATAAGGTCATATTTATAAGTATGCAATTAGCAAGTTTAATGCTAAACCAATATTTGAGGACATATCCCATTAATATGCATTAAACCAAGATTTATGGAGGGTTATATTATCCCTTTCAAGTGTTATTTTCAAACATCATGGAATGTCATTCACGCGTCGTTGGGTTGGCCCATTCACGAAATATTCAATCCTTAATTCGGAAAACGAGTCTGACCGACCGTTTCTTTATTCCATACTTAGCCACTTTCCTGGAATTTTGCAAATATACAAACCGACCACTGGACTGCCCCATCATGCCCTCTTCCGTTTTACGCTTTTTGCAGTCAAAAATTCTGAGACATACAATTTGACCATCGGAGACTCACCTCTCCTGAGTATCCCCTATAACCCTATTTTGAAGCCCATCTGACCACTTTTCATACGTGGCCATTCCTTACTTTCTCTTCTCTGTCTCGCCACCTTCACACTTGTTTATAATAAAAAAATGTTTATAAACACACACACACACACACATATAAGGTATTATTTCTAAATATGAAATTAGTAAGCTTTAATTCTAACCGTATAGATTGTCATTGATGAGCGAAAGGCTCAAGGAGATCTCCCATTAATACGCATTAAACCAAGATTTGAGGAGGGTTATATTATTCCTTCCGAGTGTTAATTTCAAACATCATGGAATGTCGTTTACATGTCGTCGGGTTGGCGCATTCACGAAACCTCCAATCCTTAATTGCTTTATGTCGTACTCACCACCTTCGCACTTCTAAGTATGCAATAAGTAATCTTTAGTGCTAACAACTCATCATGCATCACCCATAGAGATTGTCATTAATGAGCGAAAGGCTCGAGAAGATTTCTCATTCACACACATTGAACCAACATTTGTGGAGGGTTATATTATCCCCTCCAACTATTCATTTCAAGCATCGTATGGAGAAAACAGATGTTCTCATAAACTTATGGCACCAACTCAACAACAATTATGTGGAGATACAGTGAACATATTCAGTCTCGAGGACAAGAAATTCCAATGGTCCGGGGCATATTCTTACTACTCGTACCCTTCCACCCAGAACAAAATAATTTGGACCTATGGGATTTCTCGTGTAGGTTGTGTCCCTAAATTTCTTGACTATAACGAGTTGGTATCTTGGTGCACTGATAAATATATTTCAGGCCAAAGAATTATTCCACTACGGGACCACTCTTATGTTTCTTTGTCACCTAGGGTCTTCTGCCTGATGTTAAGATTGTCGGAGCCAACATTGACATTCAAAGGAGAAGACTCCAAGCAGTTCCTAAGAAATCATAATAACAGGTTGGAACTCTTGCCCGAGTTCCTGGAAGACCCGATGGAAGTTCCTGAAGATATCACAAACTTGTAGGTTAGTTCATTTAGAAATCCATTTCGGGAAATTGCCTGGATSTTTACAAGAATAATGGGGTAGGAATCCACAACAACTATTTCCTGCATGGTTCTTTATATTTTGTATTTCACAGTCAAGGAACAAGCCATTTTTTATTGGGGGAAGCTAATTTCCCATGAAATTTGTTCCCAATTGTCAAGCTTMAAAAATGAGAAGAAATGTTATATGTCATCCTACTTGGTTTTTRTGATAGTGCATTGTTGTCAGTTTCCAAAATTGTCTCTATCCAAGAAGGTAAACTGGGAATTCGAGCCAGTAACCTTCTGGTACCAAGCCTTTTGGAAGCACAAGGATTCCCACTATTTTTATGAGGTTTTTAATGGCTTTGTCTCTGTTTTCAAAGTTTTATTATTAAGAGAAGATGCTCCCCGCATATCTGACTAGGAAACCAAGTTTTTGGATAGGAAGGCGGCACTTGAACAAATGGATAATTACAGTGTGATAAGGATTTTTGGCTCCAAGGAAAAACCTGCTCTCCTTCCATGTCACATTACAGACATAATGTTTTTTACAGAAATAGCAAGGCAATACAACTACTGGTTGCATCTATTCCATGAGATGAGAAAAAAATATTTCATTCCTCTGCCTTGGAAAGTCAGGGACTTCGTGTTGAGGAACGTCAACAAAATTGATGAATTCGCAGCCCATTTCAACAACTTGAACCTAATATATGTTGAAAGGCTAAGAGGGTTCGACCCTAATAATTTTTTTTTAGAACATTTACTTACAATTGGCCTCAACAATTATTTTTTCTAAAAACACCTGAGTGAAAATAGATACACTAGTGACAACACTCCTGCTTCTGATGCTGACGACCTGGACACATTGCAAAGCACCACTGAATTTTACAAGCAACAGGGAAAAGGCCTCGGTGAGAAGAGTGTTGAATTGTCGGATAACACTCCCAAAAGTACGACATCCCAGTGCATCACTCCAATGACCCACCACAGTAATAAAGCAACCCAAAATTATTCAAACAAAGGAGGAGATAACAACCCTCCTCACCCTAAAATTGATATTTCTCATAAGCTTCCTGTGGAGAAGAAGAAAAAAAAATTGTAGGGTAGGCAGAAGAGCCCGAAATTGAGAGTGAAAATAGGGAACTTGAGACTGATATGGATAACATATTCCACAACCTTGATCAGCCCGGAGACACGATCTAGCATAGTCACCCAATGGACATAGTTGATACCGAAATTTTTGACAAATATGAATCCTTTGTATTCTAGAGCGATGTTTTTGACAACGAGTCTAAAAAATTAATTATTAAAAAGAGAGATGTAAAAAATAAGAAAGGAAAATCTCGTTTAGAGGTTAACCTTGTGAACATGCGGTCATTCCAAATCTCTCGACTTCATAGAGAAACTGAATATTCTCTTTGTGATTCCATTGGAGGCATTGAGGTCGAGAATGCCAGACCGAAGGACCGAGTCAAGGAATTGGAGGAAGCTTTGATTCCTATGCCATTGCTTGACAGTCATTTAGCAATAGCGATGCCTGCCACCCCTACAACCAAGTTAAAAGGATCCTCCAGACTCCTCACATCGTGTAGAGGATATGTGTAGAATAATATCATGAAAATAATGGAATTGATTACTGAGGCCTGGGAAACATTACAAAGTATGGCTTACCTTGGAACGAGGGAACATACTTTGCTTGAACATTTGCAGGCGGATTTAAAAAATGAAGAATGTTTCTATTTAGACACAATCCTCCCTTTTGGCACCCATGTCAACAACATATTTATATAGTTGATTATAAATATATATACAAAGTTATCAAATGAAATTCATACCCTATAAAAGTAAACCTTAAACTTAAAAAAAAAAAAAAAAAACGTATAAAATTTGATATTTNAAAAAAAAAAAAAAAAAACAAATAAAATTTGATATTTCAAATGTTATAAAATATATGGATGTACATATTATTCAGAGAGATGTTTTACATAACTTTTTTGTAAATTGAAATTAATTTAATTGAAATAAAAATATAAATTAATTTATTCTAATTATTTGTAAATTAATTAATTTTTTTTAAGTAAGCATTCTATATTAATCACATATAGAAAAAAATTATACAAAGTCATTGGCTTGCAATTGAGGAAACCATATCAACAATAATCAACTAAGATAGGTTCTAAATAAGAACAAAATTTAAAAAGTAGTATAACCAGTCTAGATGTCGAATTGGCCTAATGCAAACATGACAATAAAGCTTATAGAACATAGACATGTAAACTAAAAACTTGGGCATGGTAGAGATTAATCTAAAGAAGTGCCATTTGCATCTGAATGATGCTCGTGTTGCCTCGACATGGGGACACGCAAGGTTGATCAACCTGTTGAGCCAGAGCAAGGAGCCTGGAGTTGATGCCCTTAAGTTGTAACAAAACTTCATCATGTAACAACAAGATCTCCACACACACCTCATCTATGTCCTGCATAATTTTCCCCACAACCATTTTAATATACTAGTAGAGGTCCATTGTCTTCCAATATTTTGTGTCTCGAGCACTAGAGCTTCCATCATCGGGGATACAATTACCCATATCTACATTAATGTTCCATTTGTGAGTGATGCTTCTCTCAAGATGATTTGGAAATTTTACTTGATCTTTAACCATTACTTGCATGTGAATTTTTTTAATTGTTAACCATATTTATGAATGTCAAATTAAAGAACATTCATCAACACATAAACATGTAAGCATACTATCTAAGAACATGAATTGGTAACAGATTTCACCAGACTTCCTGGCTACCTCTCCGGGACACTTTCCAAATGGGAAGGTTGATAGATTAAGTATTCAAATGCTTACAAAGTGACTTCTGATTTCTGTCTGTCATATACAGTAACATACTTCAACAATAGCTGCAAGATGAAATTCTGAGACTTTTAAGTATAAACATGGATACCTTTCTGTGTATCCGGAAGGTTATGTGAGCACTTTTATGTTTGGATGCCTGAATCAAAAAATGAAGCTGGATCTGGAATCCTTGCGAAAAATCAAGAATTTTGAGTATAAACTCGATATATTTCTGAAACTGGACTCTGAATTCCCTTTTTGGCACAATTCCCAAATCTGCTCTGATTGTACAGTCCATACGGCCTCGGGATCCCTGCCAATTCTGTACCACCTCGATCTGTGTGCAAATTCACTTCGATCACTGTGCAACATCACCTCGATCTACATGCCTGTCTCTGCCTGCATCAAAACTCATTCTCCCTCCTCGAGATTCATGCCCATGCTCCCTTTAAATAATAAAAAACAATGGTTTTGGGGGGGTGCGAGCTATGGGCCACGCGCCCTCCGAAAATACCCCAAATCGATGCATCTTTTAAGGTTTCTGCGCCATTCCCTACCACGTCCCATGGCGGTGGCGTATTGGTAGTGGAAGTGGTTATGGGGGCGGAAGTCCCAGGTTCAAACCCGCGGGCTTCCCCTCCTTGGCGCGATTTGTTATATGTTGTTTTACCATATGATCCATATAGTTGGCACGATTTATGTTTTAATACATATCATATGATATGCGCACGATTTGTGATATGGTTGTGACTTTGGTGTAATATATATATATATATATATATATATTGGGTTTGAAACCATATACTATGGCCGCACATATATTATATGGTTGGCAACGTTTTTAATACTATATTGTTGGTTTTTGAATGATATAACCTTTAACTACCAAGGGGATGCCTTGGTGTTGGCAAGGTCAAGGACTAGGCCCTTGACCACCCTTTTTTTTCTTTTTTTATAAAAAAACCATGGGATCATGGTGGCCTTTTCACAAGGTCTTGGGTTCAATTCCCATAGCCCCAAATTATACCATTTCTAACCATTTTCTACCAATCTCCGACGAAACTTCAACTGTTGATATCTTTGTCACCTGGAGGTCGTTTTTCCTGAAACGAACGTCACCGGAAAGCTGCTGACGAGCCCTTCCACTTTGTAAGCTTTACTTTTCCATTTGAATACTTTAACTCTATCGAATTTTGGGATGATCCACCTGGATCAAACCTTCCCACTGGAAAGCATTTTGGCCACAAAAAGTATGAAATCATTCAGAAAATAAGTGAGGTTATAATTCCCTCACTCTTCCGATCTCTATCCACCTTTCTTTGCTTGGATTCATTCCTTTTAACCCCACTCAAAGAAACTCCATGTCTCCTCTTCATGATGATATGACCTTCTTGTTCAGTATTACATCTTCCTGAAGTTCATTAAGATACTCAGGAGCAAACTCGTCCACAGAAGGTACTTGAACCTGTACATCTTGGTCTATAATCATAGGTGGCTCATACAATTTCAAGTTTTCCACATTAACAACTGAATACATTTTCATATAAGGAGGCAATTATAACCGAAAAGCATTATTACCGGCTTTGTCCAAAATTGTAAAGGGTCCATACTTGATAGGTTTCAACTTTCTACCTGCACCTTGAAGTCGATCTTTGCTGATATGAAGCCATACTTGATCACCAATCTGAAAATGATGATCTATGCGATGCTTGCCATGCCTTTTTTGTATTTGGCCTGACTTGATTCCAACTGTTCCTACACTGCTTGATGAATTACCTGAATCTGTTGAATAAACCTTCGAGCATTATCTGCATCAACCTGTTCACATTCCACTTTATCTTTCCCAAAATAAATTCTAAAGGAGACTTTGGCAAGTACCCAAAACATGTCTCAAAAGGAGACTTTTTGAGTAGAAGAGTGTATAACTATGTTGTAGGCATGTTATACATAATGCAATTGTTCATCCCAAAGCTTGGGATGCTTAGCAAAATACCCTCGAAGAAGATGTACCACAATCCTGTTGACCACTTCAATTTGACCGTCGGTTTGTGGATGAGATGTTGTGCTTTTCTTCAACTTTGTGTCGATAAGTTCCCATAATGATGACCAAAATTTCCCAAGAAATCGGGAATCTCGATCAGAAATAATAGAAGTAGGAAGTCCAAAATGGACCCATACATTTTGGAAGAACAAATGAGCATTCATCTCAGCTGTGATCTGATTTTTACAAGGCATGAGTATACACATTTTACTGAATTGATCCACAACAACATACAGATAATCATGTCCTTTTCTAGGCATTGGTAAACCTCCTACAAAATCCATTGAAACACTTTCCCATGGACGAGAAGGAACTAGAAGTGGAGTGTACAGGCCTAACTTTCTGTTACTTGGTTTGCTTGTTGCACACATGACACAACCTTTTACATATTTGGACATTGTTTCATTCAATGATTCRAGGCCAATAATAGAATTTTTGTAATTGTGCTATGGTTTTACCTACTCCAAAATGCCCTGAAATGAGAGAAGTGTGAGCTTCTCTTATCACATGCACTCTTTCACTTTGTGGAATACAGATTTTACCAAGATGATACAACAACTTGTCATCGATATGATAATTCAATTATTCATTCTGATAACCATGCCTTAGTGATTCATAAACTTCTTTGAAATCTTCATCCTTAGTATATTGTTCAACACAGCTTGCATGAACTAAAGGACTTTGTTGAATAACAATAGAAGCATTTGTTGGAGGTCTAGATAACATATCTGCAAATTTGTTCTGAATTCCTTTCTTATACTTTATAACCAAATGAAATTGTTGTAAAAACCCCATCCATCTGAAATGCCTTGATTGTTGTAGTTTAGTTTGTGATTGTAAATATTGTAGTGTTTGATGATCAATCAGTATGATTGTTTCTTTACCCATTAGGTAATGTTTCCACTTTTTAACACTTTGTACTAATGCATACAACTCTTTGTCATAGGTTGGATAGTTAATTATTGTTTTAGAGAAAGTTTCATAATGATAGCATATTGGTTTTGTATGTTGCATTAAGACTGCCCCCATTGCATAACCACTAGCATCAGTTTCTATCTCAAATGGTTGTTATAGATCCGATAGTGCAAGTACTGGAGCTGTGCTGATCTTTTCTTTTAGTGTGTTGAAGCCTTTCTGTGCCTTACCTTCCCACTGAAAGACTTTGTTCAAACCTGTCAAAGCATGTAAGGGAGAAGCTATGAAGGAGAAGTTCGCAATGAACTTCCTCCAATATTGGGCTAATCCCAAAAAGCATCTTACATCTGTTACATTATTTGGCTTAGGCCAATTTACAATGACCTCAACTTTAGAGGGATCAATCTTCAATTCACCTCCTCCTACAATGTAACCTAGATATACTAAAGATGTCTTTCCAAATTCACATTTCAACATCTTTAAATACAATTTTTCCCTTACAAGTATATCCAATACATGTTTAACATGCTTGACATGCTCTTCCCAAGTTCAACTGAAAATCAAAATATCATCTAAGTAGACTATAATGAAATCATCAATGAAGGGTCTAAACACATCATTCATCACCCTCATAAATGTCGTGGGTGCATTACATAGCCTGAATGGCATTACCATCCATTCATACAATCCTTGTTTGGTTTTAAAAGCTGTTTTCCAAATATCATTGTCATGAATATGGATTTGATGATAGCCACTTCTTAAGTCTAACTTAGTGAAAATGATTGCATTCTTTAATTGATCTAAAAGATCATCAATTCAAGGAAGAGGATACCTGTTCTTTATTGTGATTCTGTTCAATGCCTTGTAATCAACACACATACGCCATGTGCCATCTTTCTTTGGTACCAAAACAATTGGTGAACCACATGGCAAGGAACTTGGATGAATGGCCCCTTTTTCAGTTAACTCATGAACCTGTTTCTTTATATCTACATTCTCAATAATAGAAGACATGTACATACCAACATTAGGAAGAGGTGCATCATGCTGCAAATGTATTTCATGTTGAATTTCCCTTTTAGGATGTAAACCTTCAGGTTCTTGAAACAAAATATCATAATCAGATACCACCTTTATCAAGTCCTTTTTAAGTTTAGGATCACAACCTTTAAAGGATTCAGTTTGTTCAACATATTTTGCTTTGACTATAATAAGCACAAAGTTATTACTTGCATTTATTAACCTCTTCATTTGATTTGCAGAAACTAAAGAAAGATTAGTTTTCATGTGATGTGCACGAACGATATATTCAAAACCATCCTTAGTGAGCTAATACCTATTATCTTCCCTATAAAAGATAGCCTTCCTATCATATAGATATGGACTACCCAACACAATACCACAGATATCCAATGGAACCACATCTAGATCTACCTTATCCACGAATCCAGAAGTGATGGAAAACCTAAGTCTACACTGTTTTTTAACTTGTAATCGTGCATTATCAAATACCCATCCAAGTGGATATGGCTTAGGGTGTAACTTAGTTTCCAATTGTATTTTTTTGACAATTTCTTCTGAAATGAGGTATGCTTGTGATCCACTATTAAAAAGAGTATCAATTTTTGTATGCTTAGAGATAACTCTAATATGAAATAACTCACTTTTCTTTCTTTCATCAATAACAGGTTCATTTCTTGAAACAGAACAAGAAGGAATATTACCTTGGATGCTTGTAGCAATCACCTTAGTTTCATCCCCAGAGTCTAATCCCAAATCATGTTGAATTACTGTTGCAGTAGTCTTTTTGTCTTCTTTCTTCCGAAACTTTTCTGGCTTGAGCTCCGGATGAAGTTTCCAACATTTGGAAGCATCATGACCCTTCTTCTGGAAATGAGTACATGTAGGATTATCTCCTTCTTTCTTCAAAGTAGCTGTGTGTTTACTTTTCCATTTACCTTTAAACTTTTTGTCATCAGGTTTGAAAGATTTCTTGGAAAAGTTCTCTTTGGTATTCTTTCCCTTTGTCTCTATGTGAGTTGTTTGAACACACCCCTCATCAAGGTTAGTCGGATTAAACATCAATATCATATGACATAAATGGCTATGCAATCCTCCTATGTACTTGAGAAGAGTTTCCTAGGTGTAGAGAGGTATACCAAGTATCAATGCTCTTTTTCACAATTCTTGTGTGTATTCTTGCACACTTTGTCCCTTACCTTGCCTCAAATTCTGCCAATCCATCATAGCTTGCTGCATATACCCTAATGGATAAAATTTATTTTTAAGTGCTGAAGTGAACTCATACCAAGAGGAAACGATTTTTCCTTTCATGGCAAGATCCTCTTGAGATCTGATCTCCCACCAAATGACAGAAGTCCCTCCAAGTCGGAGAGAAGCCAACTGAATTTTAACAGGATCTTCAATAAACTTTTGAATCCTACAATAAACTTCAATTTGATGGATCCAAATGTCCAATTTTTTAGCATTAATTTCTCCATTATACATAGGTAAATCAAACTGAATATCAAGCTTTAAATGAGGCATATTAGTATCAACTTTTGTTTTTTGCTTTTCAAATGGAGAAGGAATAGAACCATCAAGTAGAGATGGAGAAGTTGGTGGAGTTTTAGGAGGGTCCTCATCACCTCCTTTTTTCTTATCTTTTTCATGAGATGGTCCACCTTGTTCACCTTTCTTTCGATCTTGATAGAGCTCCTCTATCGTCGTTTGCATTCTCATGAAAGCTTTCAAAAATTCCCCTTCAGAAGGGATAGAAGAAGCTTCTTCTTCTCCTTTTGGTGAAGACATCCTTCCTCTTCTTGATCCAATCTCTGGATCGAAATCTTCAAGTTCTCCTTCACCACTCTGAAGCTTGGATCTTGTTAACATCAACTCACAAAGAAATGGTTAACCTCGCTCTAATACCAACTTGATCTGAAAATTTTACTTGATCTTTAACCATTACTTGCATGTGAATTTTTTTAATTGTTAACCATCTTTATGAATGCCAAATTAAAGAACATTCATCAACACATAAACATGTAAGCATACTATCTAAGAACAAGAATTGGTAACGGAGTTCACCAGACTTCCTGGCTAGCTCTCCGAGCCACTTTCCAAATGGGAAGGCTGATAGATTAAGTATTCAAATGCTTACAAAGTGACTTCTGATTTTTGTCTGTCATATACAGTAACAGACTTCAACAACAACTACAAGATGAAATTTTGAGACTTTTAAGTATAAACATGGATACCTTTCTGTGTATCCGGAAGGTTCTGTGAGCACTTTTCTGTCTGGATGCCTGAATGCAAAAATTGAAGCTGGATCTGGAATCCTTGCAAAAAATTGAGACTTTTGAGTATAAACTCGATATATTTCTAAAATTGGACTCTGAATGCCATTTTTGGCACAATTCCAAATTCTTCCCTGATTGTACAATCCGTACGGCCTCAGGATGCGTGCCAATTTTGTACCACCTCGAACTACGTGCAAATACCACCTTGGTCTATGTGCAAATTCACTTCGGTCACTGTGCAACATCACCTCGATCTATGTGCCTATCTCTGCCTGCATCAAAACTCATTCCCCCTCCTCGAGATTCGTGCCCATGCTCCCTTTAAATAATAAAAAACAATGGTTTTTGGGGGGCACGAGCTATGGGCCAAGCGCCCTCCAAAAATCCCCCAAATTGGTGCATCTTTTAAGGTTTTTGTGCCATTCCCTGCCATGTCCCATGGCGGTGGCACATTGGTAGTGGAAGTGGTTATGGTGGTGGAAGTCTTGAGGTCAAACCCACGGGCTTCCCCTGCTTGGCGTGATTTGTTATATGTTGTTTTACCATATGATCCATATAGTTGGCACGATTTATGTTTTAATACATATCATATGATATGCGCATGATTTGTGATATGGTTGACTTTGGTGTAATATATATATATATATATATATATATATATATATATATATA
>ML792081.1:183459-230641 GCA_009831015.1 Picea engelmannii | reverse complement strand
CTACCTATGGCCACAACCAGACTATCCCACGAGTCTGGTAAAGAACACAACAAACTGATACATTTATCTTCATCTGAAATTTTAATATCAACAGATACTAACTGAATTACCACAGTATTGAAGGTGTTCAAATGCTCTGCCACCGAGTCTCCATCTCTCATCCTCAAGTTATACAGCTTCTTTCTCAAGAATAGTTTATTTACCAGGGACTTAGAATGATACAACTTCCCCAACTTTTCCCATAAATATTTGGTTGTAGCTTCCTCTGACACATTCAGTAATACTAAATCGGAGAGACACTGTCGAATTGTTCTCTTTTCCTTCCGATATGTCTTTTTCCAGTCATCTGTAGAAGTTCCTGTAGGTGTCGTACCTGGATCTACCGCGATCCATTGATCTCTATCCACCAAAAGATCTTCCATGTTGAGCTTCCAAAGCTCAAAGATTTTCCCATTAAACTTCTCGATCTCCATCTTCGAATTGCTTGCCATTTCTTTTCACTTGAAAAACAATACCGTAGATCTCCCACTGTAATAAGGCTTATCACAGTCCCGAGCCAAACCCTTGATGACAAAGGTGTCCTCCTGAAGCCAATAAAGCTCTGATACCAAATGTAAATTCTAACCTTGTACAATATCTACTGCAAACTGATATTCAGAAAAGAATAGAAAAGATGCAATGGCAAATACAAACATTACACAGAGATTTTTCACCTGGAAACCCAAACCGGGAAAACCAACATATATTATATTCATACAATGTGTTACATTGTTTACAATACAATATACATATAGGATCCAGTGGCATCCAAAACCCTAACCCAATGACCTGGATTAGTCCAAAACCCTAATTCCTTAACCGGAAATAGAAAACCATTGGCAAAAAACCATGTGCCGAAAAACCACCTAATATCATGTGGTCCCAGAAATATGTCGTCCCGGTAATATGTCGTCCTGGAAATATGTTGTCCCGGCGGAAATATGTCGTCCCTAAAAAAAAAAATCGGGGGAATTTCCCCCAAACCCCCACGTGGGGGGCTCCGCCCCCCTGCACCCCCCTCTAACCCCCCTGCATGCTTGGTGTAGATGCTCAGACACTACTACTCGTGCAAAGAATATAACACATACCCAACACGAGGCTATTGAATGTCTTGGTTGAATATTGGCACCTTGATGCAAAGGCCTTCATGCTAGAGGGGCAATCACTGGTGTCCACCACCGAGGATATCTATTTTTTGATCGGCCTCTCAAGGAGAGGGGAACCAGTCAATTTCATGACGTTTCCATCGGGGCCACATAACATAGTGAAACTGATAGCCCTGCACTATGAGGCTGGGACAAACCATTTGAGCTCCCAGGTGCCCATAAGTAAGATTATTAACCTATCACTGCAAGCAATATTATTGCTTATTGGGCAGATTACCGGTTCAGCGGCCTTGCATCAGGCATCTCGGGCACAGATGAACTGTGTTATCCAGTGCTTGAATGCACAGATTTTTTACTGGAGTACCACACTACTGGAGTGTATGAAGAGGCAATTGACAGATTGCTAGCAGTGGACACAGAGGAACTTCAGGTTCAAAACGATTTTGTGTTCATTCTTTTTTGAGAGAGTTCTGAGCTTTAGTCCTCAGGAAGTGGTACGAGGACATCAGGCCTCTTTTCCTGCAGTATGTATATGGGAAGTATTACTACCGCGATAGGGTGGTGGAAGGACCAATGATTCCTTCGATGATGACTTTTTTGCATGGCTGTCAGGACAGATCCATGTGATCGAGGATTAGCCATATGCAGGGATAGACTTTTCTAGAGATCCTGAGATACCCATGCCTCCTGGTGAGGAGCGAGGGGAGATGGGTAAGTCTCCACCTTTGTAATTTTTATTTATTTATTTATTTTATATATATTTTTTGTATATGTAATTTTTATGTCATTTTTGTTATATACATCATTCTTTTTTATATATGCCAGATTATTTGACGGATATACGTTTGTTGCATGCAGATGTGGGACCAATGCAACCCGTTGATTATGCACAGAAAACCTCCCATCCGGGGCGGCCGATAGGGTACTTATATGAGTTGAGCGGAACTTTACTGCAGTCACTCGCACAGTCTCGATGGCAGAGATAGAGGACCTGCCGCCATCCATGTAGCCTCATGTAGTCGGGGCACCTCGGACGTGGGTTCGATTGCTTAGGCATTTAGCCCATGTTGTGGACCATTATAACAGGGCCCATAGGCCCTGAACCTATTTAGACTTTTTACGTGCCACGAGCACTACTTGTATACATTTTTTGAGGGCATAAGCCCTGTGACTCGTTATTGGTCATATTTTTTAGGCTTCCCTTCAGGCTGTTGGGTGGCCTTGGGGTTAGTCGACTGCACTGTGTGTACTTCCGACGTTTTGGTAGAGGGAGCATCCAAAGCAGTAGTTTGGTTGGCCGTTGTGTGTTGTATAGATAACTGCTACAACTTCTTTGTCAATTGCTCAGCAGGCTTTGTTTGTGTTGAACCGACAATACCATCGGCATGTGGTCCAACTCTCTTTCTAGTTTTATCTAGTATTAAACGTGGCGCATCTGGCAAGATGTTGTATAATAAACTAGACTGAGAATATATGAGCTCAAACTGTTGAGCCCTCATGATGGCTTCTTCTTCAGAGAAAACTCCTGATGTCGCAATGTCTTTGGATAACTGTGGGACCAAAGACTTAAGGAACCACTCAAGCAGGAATGCTGGTGGGACTCGTACCTTGATTAAAATCTTTTGGCATCTCCATTCTCGAATGTGATTAGAGATATGGTCCGCTATTGTCTGTTCAAAATTGGTGAGCAGCTCTGTGCCAGCGTCGTATCTCACAAGTAACTAGAAATGGTTGAGGAAAGCCATCGTCGATTCGCCAAAAGAAGAGTATATTGAGCGATCAAGCTCAATGTACCATTTCACGGCACTCCCAATGAGAGTACGTTGAAACAATCGCAACTGTACGGAGTCATCTTTCAATGAGTTAGATGAGCACCAAATATGGAAGGTAGTCACATGATCTCCTGGATCTTTGTTAGGCTTGGCTTCGAACTTTGGAATGTTCGAAGGCAACTTCGTTAGCATAGGAGGCCAATGTAGATCATGACAAATAGGGTCATTCAACAACCTTGTCATATCTGGCAAGTGTAAAGTCGCTTGGAACGGTAGTTTGGGTTGCTATTGATAACCTAGGAAAAAGGGGCTTGGAGTTTGACTGGCACCAGGTTGCCAGGAAAATTTTGGTTGCTGGCCCAAATTCTGGTAGAACCATGGCCCTTGCCAGCATATGGATTTTTCATATGTGGAGACATCATCGGATAATTTCCCAAATAGGACATATATGGTTGGGCATGCATTATATTTGAAGGAATTTGGGAAGGATTACCCCATGCCGGTCCCGTGGGGATAGCCATAGTAGTTTGTCCAGGGTTCCATTGATTGTGGAAATAATTACCCCATATCGACATTCCAAAGGAGGGAACAGATCCCTGCCCTGAATTCCAAGGTCCTGCTAGGTTTTCCCTCTATGCAGGAATAGTACCCTGCACAGGAGTAGATTGTCCAAAAATGGGGTTGCCCCCAGTCGGGAAAGCGATTGACGAGAAGGTGTTGTTACCAAATGTTCCATTCAAATAAAATGGTGTCAAACCTACCAACATAATATGCGAAGGTCGTCCTTGACTCCCTGCTCCAAATAAACTATTATGTGCAGGTTGCTCGGCGGATTACTGATGCGAGCCACCAAGTGAAGGGGACGAAGGAGGGATATAACCTCCTCCGTAAATAAAAGTGTTAAAAGGAGTAGGAGTGCCCCCCATGTGACCTTGCAGAGGAGTGCTAGAGCTCCCTGCCCCCAAACCCAAAGTCTGTAAAGTGGAGTAGGAAAGTATAGGACTTGTACCTGAACTAGGCATCCCATATGAGAATGGAGGGACTGTCGCACTTGGTGTGAAAGGGGTTGTGGCCACCGCCAAAGACAGAATCAGACCACTGTGCGAAGTAGTTGCGATTGAGACCATGGTGGCTCGGACCAATGATGGTGGGTTAGGAGATGAAATCTCTCCTATGGTGACAATCATGGTGGGAATTGAAGAATTCCCAGAAGGAGTAACAACTTTTGCTTCCATTGTTGTGTGCAACACTGTCTGGCACTCGTAAAATTGAATTGGTACAATGAAAGGTGCCAACAAATTAGTGGTCGAGGTTTCAACCGGGCCAAGAGCGGTTTCTTCAAGGTCCAAAATGGTCGATTCCTCTGGGGGTTGGTCGGGCACAATGGTTTGTAACCTGGTCGCTTCAAAAGACCCTTGTTGGTCTAGCTTTCACCTTAATGGTGGCAATTGTGGCTCCAGTGTAACCGGTGGTAGGCCAGGAAACCTTCGTGACTGGTGGAGCTTGGGATACTCCACTGTGTGAGAATATCCAAGACACTCTAAGGTAGTCTAAACACCTGAATCAGACAGAGATTCAAACACCTGAGAGGAATAATTCAAACACCTGATTCAAACACCTGAGAGGAATAATTCTTATCAAGGGAAAGGATGAATGCCTTACCCTCAACAACAAGTATCATGTACAAGCACGCGATTGTCACTTTAACAGCACACGTGCAAACGCGCACTGGATAGAGACAGAGGGCATGTACACATGGGCTGACCTTGTACAGGTTGCATGTACATCTAAACTTTGAGAAAAAAGAAGACAAAGGACCCAAAACCAGAAAGAGACCACTAATATTGATAACCAAGATCCCCTGAAGGTTTGAACACTCTTTTTGACAGAAAAACAAATAATGTAAGGAAAAAATGATAAGGCAAAAACAATCTGAGATAGGACTGCTAGCAAACAAGACTCGGACAGAATTCCAAAAAACCCCCTAAGAATGTGTGATTTTAACAGGGAAGAGGATGACTACCTCTGAAGTTCTCTGAACTCTACATGCTACTGCTACCTCTTCAGCTAGCATTCACACACGGGATGTAAGAGAGTAGGGTGCGAGCACACGCGTACATACCTTATGAAAGCTGTGTGTACCTCTGTGGGTCCCGAAAAACACAGTCAAGCAAAAGATAGAGAAAGCTGGTATGGAAAACCAGACTCCCTACTAGCTCAGACCTTACAGAAACTAAAAGAAAAAACATGTAAGAAAAACTAGTCTGTAAAACTACCCAAAAACTAAATAAAATTCCAGGAACCCTAGAGAGTCTCCCCAGTACGGTCGCCAATTTTTTTGTTGGGAAAATCTCCCTACAGACTAGCAAATAGAGTTCAGACTTTGCATGCAGATATGACCGAAGAGAAATTACTTTCTACCTTCATCCCTAGATTTAAATCCCCTTTACTTAGTAAATGCATGGAAATATCAACCTACCTCATTCCCGGCGTTTGATGTCGATCCTTCGTTGTTCTTGATTACTTATTCATGATACTCCTTCCAAAGCTGACCTGCATCCAAGACAAGAAACAACTATGCATACATACTACTTATATACTAACGGGTTAGAAATCCAAACATATACTGATCAAACTATAAAAAGTTCATGAATTGGGATGGGAAAAGCATTTTATTTATTACTTAGAATGAGTCAACTTACAAAAGTTGAGACYGGCCACCACTCCTCGAACCTGATCCTGGGCTCCTCTTCTTCTGTCCTTCAACTACTTTGCTTTGAATCTCCTTTGGCACAAGGAAAGGCTAAAGGGTTGGGACAATGGGAATACGTAAATGGGTAGAGTTTCTTTGCTATATTTTTTCTCCTCCAAATGGGACCCCTACCCCTTCTTTTATAGGCTAGAAGGAGCTAGGTATTTGGATGAACCCTCGGCCATGCATGGTCAGGAGTTTCAGTTAACTCACCCATAGCTTTTGTGCTCCGTCAGCAACTTTCCTTATTTCGTTCTTTTGTCGGTCCACGTGGGCTGTTTTGGGTCATCTAGTGTGTACACGCATGCAGTAATGGATTAGGGCACGTGGGCCTTTATAAAAGAAGATTTTCAAAGAGTTGTTCAACAGTGCTTTGGCAAAGAAGGGATATGAGTTGGTCTGATGCCAAGTAAGCATGTGTGGTGCAATTTAGGGTTATAAAATATACCACAATTTGCCACACCATTTTCATTGTGAGATGGCCTAACCCTTGTCCCTGACTTGCAACTTGAAATCCCAAGTTCCCTCATAAAGATCACTTAAAAAACACTAGTGTACAACTCACGAATGCCCTAAAAAATGTGAAAAATAAAATAATTCCACATTTTTGGGTAGGGTTTTCGATTGGGCTTGTTTCCAAATCTCCTTGAGTTTGTACCAAATTGAATTCAACCTCCTTAACCTCTTTAGGATGATATAAAAGCACCTTTTTTTAGCATGGATGAGGAGGACAACTGATGTGCAAAGTTATGTTGAAGAAATTGCAAGTCTCCTTATTCCCCTTCATCCTCTGAGTAGCATCCTTGTAACATGGAACCCTTGTTCCAACTTTCCTTCCTTTTCATTATATGGCCATAAGGTGTGTTCCTATCCTTATTGGGTCATATAAGGAATGGAAATCTCATTGAGTGATACTTGAAGGACATTTTGGAGGAACCTGGGCGGTTGGCTTCGAGGCAGTGTGATCTAGGATCTTTTCGTCTGGTGACTTATTAAAGAATTGTATTAAATGAGCATAAACTAAAGTGCACCATAAATAAGGAAAAGCTCAAAAGGAAAGATACATAAGCATTTAATATGAACACAAAGAACTTGATAACGGAGTTCATCCCTGGTGGACTATGTCTCCGGGTCCTGCTTTCAAATGGATAGGTCTTTTTATTAACTCCACAAAAGAATTGAGAAAAATACATAAGTATACCTCATTCTAGAGTTAAGCTACAGAAGATTTTCTCAGATCATAAAACTAAAATCACCATTGCATTCGTGGTGTCGAGTTACCTAAAAATGACTATCTCCACACCTTCATATGAGTCTAAAACTTTTAGGCCCAAGAGACACTCATGCCTCGGTTTCTGTGCCTTGCCTCTACAATAAATGACTAGAAAAATATCAAAAAGTGTGCCCTATCTTGAAATCCATGCAAAAATCCATACAGGCGTGCCCTTGGTTCTCCTCGTCTCATACACTAGCAGAGGCCTCTTTTTATACTAAAATATGGGCAATTATGAATAAATGAAGTGCTTTGGCATACTGGTAGGTGGAGCTATATTTAAAGCGTTGGTTGGCGGAGGTCTGAGGATCGAATCCTACAAACTCCCCTTTTGGCTCCTTGTTACAACTTATTTTGGCACGCTCTGCTAAATCTGGTTGAATATGCCATATATGGCGGAAATTTTGGTGGAGAATTACCACATCTGGCACATAGTTTGGTGGTTGGCTAATTCGGTAGACCCGTGGAATATACCGCTAGTCTGGTGGAACCGCCGCCAGATTTGGTGGTATAATTAATATATATTTTTTTAAAAAATTGGTCACGGGCCCTCCTTGGGCATTTTGGGGGTGCCACGTGGTTCCCTCCGATTGGGCCACGTGGCATCCAATGATTGACCCACCTGGATGCTGATGTCACCTCCACTTCACCTCCGTATGAGACATGTGGCACCTTCTGAGTGGTTCCACATGGCATCACCTGGGGGTGCCACATGGCACTTTTTACTGGTCCACATGGCACCTTGAAAAGCCTATTAGTGGGTGACACATGGCATCCTCTAGTGCTACCACGTGGCATGATGACATCATCATGACACATGTCACTCTCTGCACTTGCCACGTATGTTGTACGAAATATGATTTCATATGTACTGATGTTGACATCAGTAGTACGGACACTGACTCATCAATGCTGACTGGGCTAAGTTGACCAAAAATTTGACCACAGATATCTTTCAATCTGTAACTCTGTTTGACGATCAGTTTGCACCGTTAGAAATCTTGCGACACGTTCGTCACGACCATGCCATTTTTACTTAGTTTTTGGAACTTTGAATTTTTTCCCTTTCCTTGTCTGTTGAAGCCATTCTAAGTGTTCTGAGTTGTTCTTAGCCTTATCTAGCTCCTTTTTGGATCACACCTTCCCACTGAGATATTTTTGGACCACCAAAAGCTTTCATCAATCAATAGGTAAGTGAGGGAAGAGTCCCCTCACTTTTTCCTTCTCAATCCACTTTGCCTTTCTTGGACATGTGCCCTTTAAGCCTACTTGAAGATAATCAACATCACCCCCGCGTGAAGTCCTCGTCCTTCTGTCCAGGATGATATCTTCCTGTAAATCATCCAAGTACTTAGGTGAAAATTCATCAACTGAAGGTATTGAAACTTCTTCATCCTGATCCATGATCATGGGAGGCTCAAAAAGTTTCAAGTTCTCTACATTGACAACTGAATAAATCTGCATATAAGGTGGAAGATCTAAATGAAAATCATAAGTGCCACTTTTCTCCAAGATAGTGAAGGGTCCATATCGGATAGACTTGAGTTTCTTGCCTTCACCCTTCAATCATTCCTTGTTGATGTGAAGCCATACTTGATCTCCAACCTGGAACTGATGATCAACCCCATGCTTATCATGCCAAGATTTATACTGTGCTTGAATTTTCTCCAACTGTTCCATGACTACCTGGTGTATCTACTAAATCCTCTGGATGAAATTGCGGGCTCTATCCTCTGTTCGTTCTTCATTCACATTGAAATCTCTCCCATACATCAAGTCCAAAGGAACCTTCGGTAGGTACCCAAAACATGTCTCAAAAGGTGAACTCTGAGTGGATGAATGTAAAGATCGGTTATAAGCATGTTGTACATAGGGTATCTATTCATCCCATAACTTAGGATGCTTGTTGCAATAGCCTCGAAGCAAAAGTACCACTGTTATGTTTACCACCTCTGTTTGTTCATTGGTTTGTGGATGAAAACAATGCTCCTCTTTAATTTGGTGTCCATCATTCTCCACAAGCTAGTCCAAAAATCCCCAAGGAATCAAGTATCTCGATCTGAGACAATGGACGCGGGTAACCCAAAGTGAACCAAAACATATTGAAAGAAGAGATTAACAATCTGCTCATCAGTGATCTGCTTTTTACATGGCATCAAGATACACATCTTGTTGAACCTATTCACTATGACATACAAATAATCATGACCCCCTTTGGTCATCGGTAAACCCCCTACAAAATCCATGGAAATTCTTTCCCAGAGATGGTATGGAACAAGAAGTGGTGATTATAGCCCCAATTTTATATTAGTGGGTTTACACGTAGAACACATCACACACCCCTTTACATATTTAGTTACAATTTCTTTCATTTGAGGCCAGTAACAAAACCTCTGCAAATGAGCCATAGTTTTTCCTACCCCAAAATGCCCAAACACAAGAGAAGTATGAGCTTCTCGTATTACATGGACTCATTCACTTGTAGGAATACATAGCTTCCCAAGATGATAGATTAATTTCCCTCCAGAAAATAGTTCTCTACCTATGCACCATGGGTTAGCTTATCATATACTTCTTTAAAATCTTCATCGATGGAATATTTCTCTACATAGCTATCATGAGATAAATAAGTATTCTTCAAAATAATAGAAGCAACAATAGGAGGTCTAGAAATCATATCGACTACCTTGTTACATGTACCCTTCTTGTATTTGATTAACAAATGAAATTGTTGTAGAAAACCCATCCATCTGTAGTGGTGAGATTGTTGCAGTTTGGTTTGTGCTTGAAGATACTGTAAGGGATTATGATCTATATGTATGATGGTTTCCTTCCCTAACAAGTAGTTCTTCCATTTCTTTACACTTTTAACTAATGCATACAACTCTTTATCATATGTAGGATAGTTAACAATAGCTTGGTTAAAAGTCTCAGAGTAATAACATATAGGCTTACAATATTGCATCAATACTGCACCCATAACGTATCCGCTGACATTTGTCTCATTCTCAAAAGGCTGTTGAAGATTTGTCAATGCTAATACTGGTGTGGTACTGATCTTCTCCTTCAAAGTGTCGAAATCTTTTTTTTGCTTTCCTTCCCATTGAAAAGTGTTATTCACACTAGTTAAGGCATGCAAAGGAGCTACTATAAAGGAGAAGTTGGGAATGAGTCTCCTCCAATACTAGACTGCACCTAAGAAGCTTCGGACTTCGGTTACACTTTTTGTCTCATGCCATTTTACAATTACTTCAATCTTGGAAGGATCATTCTTCAATTGTCCTCCTCCTACAATATGACCTAAGTATACAAGTGCAGTCTTGCCAAATTCACATTTAGACATTTTTACATACAACTTTTCTCTTTGCAAAGTATCCAATACTTGCTTAACATGCCTTACATGTTCATCCCAAGTCCCTCTAAAAACAAGAATGTCATCTAAATACACAATCACAAAATCATCTAGGAAAGGCCTAAATACATCATTCATCACACACATGAAAGTTGACGGAGCATTGTAAAGCCCAAATGACATAACTAACCACTAAAAGAATCCTTGTTTGGTTTTAAAGGCATTTTTCCATGCATCCTATTCTGCGACCCTGATTTGATGATATCCACTACGCAAATCCAACTTAGTGAAATAAACAACATTCTTCAATTGATCAAGTAAATCATCTATGGGAGGAAGAGGGTATCGATTTTTCACCATAGGCCCGGTAATCGACACACATTTGCCATGTGCCATATTTCTTTGGCACCATCATGATCAGAGAATGACAAGGATATGAAATAGGCCTGATGACCCCTTGATCCAATAAGACCTGTACCTGCTTCTTGATCTCTGTCATCTCCACAATTGACATCCTATACATGCCCACATTAGGAAGAGGAGAATCCTGCTAAAGATGTATCTCATGTTGGATTTCCCTCTTAGGAGGTAATCCATCTGGTTCTTGAAAAATATCATCATACTTAGAAACAATATCAATTAATTCCTTTTTATGAGACAAATCACATCCTTGGAAAGTGTCGGATGTCCCGACATCTTTCTCTCTTACGACCATCAGTACTTATCTCTTATTAGTGGTTATGAGTCTTTTCATTTGTCCTTCACTAACAAGTGTTTTATTTACTCTCATGTTGTGAGCTCTAACAATATATTCCACTCCCTCTTTAGTAAGGTGGTATTTATTATCATGACGAAAGAAGACTTCTTTTCTATCATAAAGATAAGGAATCCCCAGCACCATGCCACATATATCAAGTGGTACAAAATCCAAATCCACTTCGTCGATCAACTTTGAAGCAATAGAAAATATGACCCTACATTGTTTGGTGACATTAAGTTTTTCTTTATCACATACCCAACCAAGAGGATAAGGCTTTGGATGTGGTTTCATTACAAGACCCATCTCCTTGAAAAGTGCTTCAAATATTAAGTTTACTTGGGAACCCAGATCAAATAATGTATCTATCTTATTATATTTAGATACAAATCGTATATGAAATAACTCATTCCTCTTTCATTCATCAACATGAGATTCATCATTGGAACTTGAAATAGCATGAAGAGAATATTTACCTTGTACTCCAACCGTTGTGATCTTTCCTTCATCTCCTGAATCGGAACCAAGATCTTGTTGCACTGTAGCAACGGTCTTTGTATTCCCCTTTCCACCGAATTGTTATGGTTTCTTTTATAAATGTAGTTTCCAACAATGTTCTTCATCGTGACCATTCTTCTTGCAATGAGTGCAAGATGGTTTTCCTCCTTATCTCGTTACAATAGTGGTATTCTTGTCCTTCCTTTTGAACTTCTTGAAAGTATTTTGTGGGAAATTGGAAGGTTTCTTCATGGGATCTTCTTGAACATGTTTCCCCTTGTTCTCAAGGTGAGTGGCTTGCACACAAACTTTGTCAAGACTAGTGGGGTTAAACAAGAGAAAATTATGAAGAATTTTACTGTGAAGTGCGCCAATATACTTATTAAAGTTTCATAAGAATCCAAAGGAATATTCAATGCAATATCTTTCTTCCTAAATTCTTCTGTGAAACTTTGTACAGTTTGACCTTTACTCTGCCGCAAAGTTTTCCATTCCATCATTGCTTTATGTAAATACCCTAATGGATAGAACTGCTTCCTTATCTATGATTTAAATTCTGACCATGAGGAAAGAATATTAACACACTTACTTATGTCTTGTAGCTTGCTCTCCCACCATACAAGAGCGGTGCATTCCAACCGAAGAGAAGCCGATTTCACTTTAACTTCCTCTTCATCAATATTTTGAACACAGAAATATACTTCAACCTGTCAGATCCAATTATCTAGCTTTTCAGGATTAGCATCTCCATTAAACATAGGTAAAAAAAAATTACATCAATCTTTAATAATGGTTTCTTAAAAGAGGCTTTATGGCTATAATGCTAAGAGTGATGAGAATGCTTAGAGGAAGAAGAACTAGAACTTGAAGGAGAATATGGAGGCTCAGGAGTATCTCATCCAACCCCTTGGTTTACCAAAGCAACATCATCGGGTGTTGCTTCCTTTTTCTTTCCTTTCTTCTTCACCCTCTTCTCGTAATCTCCATACATTCGTTCAACCATTTCTGACATGCGATAAAATACCATGTGAAAGTTTTTCTCCTGTCCATCACGCTTGTCCTCTTATTCCATCTTCTTCCTTCAGGATGCACGACCAATTTCAGGATTGAAAGTAGTAATATTTCCTTCACCCTGCTTATGTTTGGCCCTAGTAAGCATTCATACTCAACAATTCAAGTCAAAGACGACTGCTCTGATACCAACATGATCCAGAATATTTTCGTCTGGTGACTTATTAAAGAATTGTATTAAATGAGCATAAACTAAAGTGCACCATAAAGAAGGAAAATCTCAAAAGGAAAGAGACATAATCATGCAATATGAACATAAAGAACTTGATAACAGAGTTCGTCCCTGGTGGACTATGTCTCTGGTTCCTACTCTCAAATGGATGGGTCTTTTTATTAACTCCAAAAAAGAATTGAGCAAAATACATAAGTATACATCATTCTGGAGCTAAGCTAAAAATTATTTTCTCAAATCAAAAAACTAACATCACCACTGCATTCGTGGAGTCGAATTACCTAAAAATGACTGTCTCCATGCCTTGATCCGAGTCTGACACTTTTAGGCCCAAGAGACACCCCTGCCTCAGTTTTCGTGCCCTACCTCTGCAATAAATGACTGGAAAAATATTGAAAACCATGCCATGTCTTGAAATTTGTGCCAAAATCCATACGAGTGTGCCCTTGGTTCTCCTCTCATCTCATACACTAGCGGAGGCCTCTTTTTATACTAAAATCCGGGCAGTTATGAATAAACGAACTGGTTTGGCACACTGGTAAGTGGATTTATATTTAGAGCATTGGTTGGTGGAGGTCCTGGGATCAAATCCCACAGAATCCCCTTTTGGATCTTTGTTACAACTTATTTTGGCACGCTCTGATAAATCTCGTTGAATATGACATATATGGTGAAAAATTTGGTGGAGCATTACCACATCTGGTGCACAATTGGGTGGTTGGCTAATTCGGCGGACCAGTGGAATATACCGCTAGTTTGGCGGAACCACCTCCAGATTTGGCAGTACAATTAATATATATATTTTTAAATTTTTGGTCACGAGCCCTCCTTGGGAATTTTGGGGGTGTCATGTGGCACCCTTCGATTGGGCCACGTGGCATCTGTTGATTGACCCACATGGATTCTGATGTCACCTCCATGTCACCTTCATGCGGGGCACATGGAACCTTCTGAGTGGTGCCACATGGCATCACCTAGGGGTGCCACATGGCACTTTTTTACTGATTCACATGGAGCCTTGAAAAGCCTATTGGAAGGTGACACATGGCATCCTCTTGTGTTGCCACGTGGCATGTTGATGTCATCATGACATGTGTCACCCTCTATGCTTGCCACATATGTTATACAGATGATGACCTCATCCGCACTGATGTTGATGTCAACAGTATGAATGTTGACTCATCCCTGCTAACTCGGCTAGGTTGACCAAAACTTTGACCGCATATATATTTTGATCCATAAATCCGTTTGACGATCCATTTGCGTCGTTAGAAATATTGCGACGCACTCTTCGCAACCATGCCATTCTAACTGAATTTTGGGAACTTTGAATTTTTTCCCTTTCTCTATCTATTGAATCTATTCTAAGCATCCTGAGTTGTTCTTATCCTTCTCTAGATCCTTTTTGGATCATAGTGCCGATGGTTGGAGTTAGGTTGTAACCACTTCATTTCATCGTTGTTAATAAAGAGTTCTCTTTTCCCCATACTTGTGTAGTACTGATTCAATGTGTTTATGTATGCCTAATCATTCTCCATATTTGAATTTATCTATCTGTTACTTGTATGATTTTATGTTATAACTACCTTGTTGCAGCGCTTTCTTGATATTATCTAACAGGTTACTTCGAGCAGGAGTCAAGAGTAGTACCAAGGTTGTGAGCGGGAAACGACACAGGCCGTAAGGATACAAGGTGTGAAACTTTCTTCTTTCCGATAAAGTAGTTATTTCATTACAAGTCTTGTGTGTGAGTTAGGGTTCTATCTTTTACTTGGTCAATCAATGCTATGACATTACCCAAATTCATGGGGGGAAATACCATAACAACAACTCACTTTCTATTCTCATTCAAATTAATGACAGTTGAAACCATGATGAGACTTTAGTACTGTGAAAAGAACAGATTGTACCGACCATGAAAAAGAATTATGGATTTCATTCGCCACCCTTGACCTGAAAATCCATCGCAAGTGGGTCGTCTAGCGTAGAGCTGCTCGAGGTGCTAGCTACTGCATGGAAAAGATTGTACGGGGATTGAGCATGTGAGCGTCTAGCCCTATATCTGTTGTCACTATTTTCCATGTCTTTCTAAGTTCTATGCTCAATCTCCCTTTCCATGTTTTTCTAAGTTTTATTCTTAGTTGTCCTAAGCTCAATTTTTCTCTTGGTTATGAGAAAGGGTGTAAGCAAGAGAGTTGATCATTAGTGCCTATTGTTCATTCTCCATCTCATCTTTTCTCCTTCTAGTTTTCTAGCTAGGTGTCTATTATAAGGTTTCATCATACTATAAATAAGGTTTCCTTAAGTAGTCACTTTTATCTACATCATCTTTGGTTGCTTGGGACAGACTAGTTTTGATTTGTGCTAGAATTTTCCATCACATCTTTGATCAATGAAAAAATCTAGTTCAATTGCTATATGAATTTGTCTTATTGTGAGATTTCATTTAAAACATAATGATATTTTTTGTTTCTTGAATCAATTGTAAGATTATTTTAGTTAGCAAGATTCAATTTTGGATCAACTTGAGGATTTTATCCCTTTTCAATATTGTAACTTTGTTAATTGATTATGAGTTTATTGCATTTTATAGAGTTCGTTATTTGATACATCCATAGGGACACCCCCCTAGAGTTAGCATACATTAACTTCAACATGAGAGAAGGTGAGTCAGTGACATAGGCATGCCTACCTATATGTTCTCAATCACCCTTAGGGTGCATTCTAAGGTTATAACAAGCCCCCCCTGATCTTGATTCTTTTCATCCACTCAAAGTAGATGGCATAGATTCATTGTTGAAACATGATTTTCTAGGTCAAAAATATTGGACTAAGGGCTTGATAGTCCTCTTTAAACTCTTCTTTGACTCACTAATTTGTGTGGATGGTTGTGATGTTTCTCCCATGACCTTGTAGAAATGCCATCATGTAGGAAATGGAATCAAAGCACCAAGTACTCTAGCCATCTTCCCCATAAGGCTGGGGAAAAATAATCTAAGCTATTCTGACATAGGATGAAAAACTCAGGCTTTGCAAGTTGAATATAGTAATAATATAATCGGGTCTTTATATTCACATATTTTGTGCACCAAGGGAGAGGATAAACCATATTAATCAATGTTTTGAGATCATGTTCTTTCCCTCTACATGAATCATCCTACCATCTAAGGCATCAAAGAAAAATGAATTCGGTTATGAGATCATATATTTGTCCATCCTCTGGAAGATATATTCCTACCAATTGTGAAACTTATTTAAGGTGAAATATAACTCCAAAGAGTAGTGGAACCTATATGTATTCAAGTCATAAATCCCATGTTAGTCTCTGAAAGATATCCAAGCTTCTTTTCCCCACATGGAATTCTAGTAGGAAGGGTGCATGTCATGGAACTATAGTCTACTTGAATTTTTCTTTGCAAAATTGAGCTTCTCCCAAGTCTTTTTCGACACCCAAGGTCATGTGGCACTACTTTGCCTCTATCGTAGGGACTTGGGAAACTTATGCCTACTACAACCAAATCACGTGTCTTCACTTAAGGTCTAGCCATAACTTCACCTCAAGTTACAATTAGTTCAATGCAATTGAGTCCTACTCAACCAAGTTCAATCAATAGTAGGCACACTTCCAACCATTGCATTTAAAAATCCCAGTAGTACTTTAACAATTAGCCAATATTTCAATACTTAGCCAACACAAAGCAAAGCAAGAAACAATGACATCCAACACATAAAGAGTCCACAACACACACACATAGGTGACACCGAAGGTAGGTGCCTTAATTTTGTTTAGATGAAAAATGTTAAAGATATACTACAAGGGAGTTGCAACCTCATACCTGTGAAGCTATTGCAGTTGTAAAATGAGTCTAAGGCAATATTGTCTTCTACCTACTACCCAAAAAAATTGCACAATCCAACTATTGAATCAATTGCAATAGTAATCTTTCCTCCTATAGGTTCCATCTTCTTCTTCTTCTTATCACTTAGTGAGTGCAATTCAGTATACTGTGCCAACCTTGAAATTTTCACAATTTGTAGAGCTCATTTACACTCCTTGTGCATAATGATGAATGATTGATTGATGACTTAGTACCTAGGTATCCATTATTTATATAAGACTTTTCTTTCTCTTGCAATCCCCTCCAAGCCTAACTGGACCCAAGTTCCTACATTTCCAAATTCAACTTTGCTCGATGATGCCTCTACCCCTTCATGGCTTGTCTGTTGAACATTCACGTCCAACAAGTGCACCAACCATGTGAATCCATATACACCCATTGCACCTTGCCGTGCATCCAAGTGTGCTTGATAGTGCACCCAAGTGTGTCTAATTGAGCCCAATGTGCCCAAGTTTGTCTAAGTGTGTCCAAAGGATGAGTGCCATGTTATAGTGCAAGTTGTAGGTTGGGAAAATCCCAACCCAACCACAAAGAAAGTGATACAACTTGGGAATCCTACACCCAATGTCACCTCGATGTAGGTCTCGCACTTCAAGGTTGACTAGGTCACTCTAGGGAGGAAATCTCGGTGACCCTAGGGGGGAATGAGATGGATATGGATAGATATGGAAGTGGTGACCCTAGAGGTAAATTATAAGTGGAGTGAAATGTGAGGAATGAAGTCTTAGGAAGGTCCAAGGTTTTCCAAGTATGTTGAGTAACCTGTAAATGGTGAAACACATGTCCGAGACACAAGAAAAACCACTTTGCAATTATGTATGCTAGTTGGATCAGAAATTTAAGCTTGTTGTCCCTAATTTTCCACAATATATAAGAGTATATATCAAGAATAATATGGTACTATAAGCTTCTCAATAAACTCTAGAGATCAAGTAGAAGATACAAGAGAAAGACTAGTTAAACCTTTTAAGAAGTCCTCTTACATTTATTATATCTAACTACCATAGTGGGCCTTATTTAATAATATAGTGGACCTAGTCCACCTTACATTGAATGAACTCCACTATTATCACTATGGGCCCTCCCACTACCTCTCTAGATACCTTACAAAAAGGAGGTCGTTTGTGATGGAGGAGAGTGGAGAGGCTTCCCAAAGCCACATGTCAAGCATCAATACAACTTCCTTCATGATCTCTTAAAAACTTCCTTGTGATAATTCATGTCACCTCACCACCATGACCTAACCCCCCTAGGTGATGTCATGCCTCTAGATGTGACATTTTTCCTCTTGTAGGAAAAATGTTTGGCATTTGGGGGCTAGGCTACATCATCCAAGTCATATTTAAGGCCTTCCAAGTTTGATATTTCTCATCCGATATGCGGGCCCTTGGCATCCACTTGTGGGCTTCAAGTCCCATGGAAGCCCAAGCTAGGATTTTTATCCCAAAAATGTCCACCAACTAGGTCCTGCTAAGAAAAATGAGAATGCCCTCCAAGGATCTCAAATCATAACATCATGATAAGTGAATCCAATCAATAAATGATCCACCCAAACATGTGCATCAAAGATCACTATATCAAACAATTAATTGCTCAAAGACACTATGTGACTTGCCAAGCTTGAATATGGGAGGGTTGACAAGGTGTCCTATTGGGTAGATCTTGTCGTAGGTCAAGTAAATTTTCTAAGGGATCCCTTTCTAAGCCATGTAAAGTGGGTGAAGTGGTTGGGGTCAAGACTCAATGGGAATAGGGCTCATTACATATAAGGGGTCGTACTGTCTCATTCATGGGTGCATTTGTATAGGGTGTATGGTAACTTCATCCGCAATGCAATTTTTCCAATCCTATTAATTTCCATTATTTTATTCTTTCATAATTTTAAGGAAAGGCTGAAGGTCAATGCCTTGACGTGGTGACCAAATAATGGCAATGTCACCCACAAAAACCTAGTGGAAATGAGAAGGAGAGCTAGTGATGAGACCCCATTTCTCTTAGCCATGCAACTGAGAGACATTACTCTGGTTTGGTGATGAGACGATGGCAATGCCATACCACTAGATATTCATGGACGTGATAGGTCTGCTTGTGTTGAGACCTCTTATCCCTCAACTAACCTTTTAAGCATTGTTTATTATATTTTGGGTCCCCTTTACTCATAGATAAGAGTTTCATTGATTTCTTGGGTGATCCCTAGGTGAAGCATATGGAAGGTTCGTACAATGCTTTTATATTTTACCCAACATCAATCCCTCTGGGCCTTCAACTCCTTCTTCCCATAGAATGAGGGGCAACCCCTTCTTGGTTCAATACACCCTAAATTCCCAAGAGAAAAGGAAATGGAGGGGATAAATGATGGAAAGTGGTAAGTATGGTCAGGAACGATACGATGGATATTCAAGGGAGTTCTTGGTAGCAAACCCATCCCCAAGGAAGACCAATTACTAGGGAAAAATGTCAACCACCAAGGTGAAGCAAGGAAAAAGGAATAATGTCCACACATATATAATGAAATCTAGTGCAATCTAAGATACAACATACTCAATTGGTTTAAATATTGAAATGATGCTCACCATAATATTGACATGTACCTCATGGAGCAAGGCACTACCTTCCGGAAGCCAGCTGATGTGGTGGATTCCATATGGAAATTTGTGACCATATATGGTTAGAATCCAGTTGATCATGTAGTCTCTCAGCACTCCATATCTGCAATATGAGGGCCTCGAGACATAATCTCTTTAGTTATCCACAAAATGGGGATAACATCTAGCTCCTACTTGGGTACATGTACTCACCGTAGAGTGCATGAGAAACATAACATATCCTGGTAGACCTGTTCCTGCAAGGAAAAAAAAAACTATCAAGTGCAGTATGGCCTACTCATCCTTGTTCTCATTTGATCATAATCAAAACCAACTAAGCTAGGAAAATAAAATTTTGACATTTTTTCAAAAACTTATAAGCTAAGGATGAAATCAATATGCAAGTACAAAAAAATGAAAATGAAATGAATCTAAAATAATATGATCAATCAAGATGAAAATTCATGGAATCAAAATGACTTACCTAATTACTTGGGGCATGGGCCCTGAAGAAGTCATGTGACCTGGATGTGAGGTTGGAGAAGAGATCCATCTACCGATAGTGACATCTTCCTCCCGTCTAAAGATGTCAGATAGTACCTTTCTTTGTCATAATTTTTCCTGATGATGTAAGGTCCAAGCCATGAATTATTGTCTTTTTGGTCATATCTTGGATTGCCCTTTCTTTTTTCCCACATGAGCACAATACTTCCTTCATTGAAATTGATGCAAGGTGTATTATCATCGTATGGAAGCTTTGTGTGGATTGTCTCTTTGAAAATTTCTTCATGTTTCTCATCTTCTTCTTGCATAATATGAATAGACCCTATCTCCTTCCCATGGTAGTTTTGTTGGTGAAATTTCTATTTTTGGCACACTAGTTCACCGGGAATAACACTAGTTCAGTGGGATTTAACCAACTAGTTCTATTTTAGACTTTCTAATTTTATACCATCACTATTATTCATGCATTCCTAATTATAGGATGTCATTTCCTATGAGTGAAGATCACTCACTCATTGATCAGATCATAATATACATTGATTCTCATTATTCATATTGTATCTCTATTTCTTTTCTTGATAAACTTTGTTTGTGTATGCTTTAGCTAGGTCTCATGTGCAGGTTTCCATGAAACAATGACATGGTATCAGATTCGAGCTGCTTGGAGAAACCCAGAAAATCCAGAGAAGAGCGAAAGAGGACTGAGTAAACCTAGTTTGCGCCATCGTTGTGACCTATCCCTATCGAAAGGTGTGACGATTGGAATCGTTGTAGCCTATCCCTATCAAAAGGTGTGATGATTGGAATCGTCGCATCCTATACACAGCCAAGGTGCAACATCATCACACTGTGTTCTTCATTCAGGGTGAAATGATTCAATTTTTCACAATCGTCGCACTGTCCTTCACTAGGGTGTGATGATTCAGCATCATCGCACATTATCCTTCTCTAGGGTGCAACGATTCAAAAACCCTCCAAAAATTGGTTTTCTACATTAAAATAGCCATATCTCGAAATTCGTGATCTAGGTTGGGCTGAAATTTGGATTAGAGACGCATAACATAGAGATGTTCATGCCCATCAAAAATATCTAGAACCCACGTCATATTTTAGGAGATATAGTTGTTTTATGATATCTATAGTTTCCATAGCACCATCAGTCATATCTCAGAATCCACGATTTGGGTTTTCAAGATCTTTCCAAGATAAATATCAGGGATGGAGACGATGCAACTTCTTCAATCAATTCTAGTGATAATTCTCACACCGTACAAATATTGTGAATGGAATTCGAAGGCTGCATTCCAACTCAAAAGAAAAGGATTGTATAATTTGATGATGCCGACAGAAACAAAACCTACATCATCGCTTGAGAAGACCAGATGGGTGAACCGTAAGGACGAGGCCACATGACTACTTATTGAGTTAATATCCATTGATTTATGGTTTCAGGTTGCCACATAAAAGACTCCAAACGAGATCTGGACCACCTTGGAAGGACTCTTTGGAAAACAAGATGATATGCGAGGTCATATGCTTGAGGTAGAGTTGAATACCTTACACCCTAAATGTTTTGATAATATACATGATTTCTTTACTAAATTTAAACCTTTGATTTTGATCTTGGGTGAATGTGGTATTGACAAGTCTACACAATAGAAACAACTTATTCTAACAATCTTGGCCAAGCTAGGATCAGAATACACTATATATGTCTCCAATTTCCATTATGGCAAATGTCTTTTTGGAACAAATTGGAAAATGCATGTGATGGCTCAGTTCATTGAGTCTCTCACACAAGAGAAGACAAAAATCATACAGATGGGCCTCATGAAGGATCCCAAATCACATGCACTCACCATGCATGATGAAAAAGGATCATCCAGACAAAATGGGGAGGAGAAACAAAATGAGAGGGAGGGATATTCCAAACCTTTTAAAGATTCTTCAAGTTCCAAAGACTCTTCAGATTCTAAGAAGAAGAGGAAGGGAAATCATTACACTTACTGCAATAAACTGAATCATGAAGAATCCACATGCATGAAGAAACAAATCGATCTTATGGCACAATCACTTCAACAGAACAACCTTGGAAACTTCATTCTAGAGGGAGTCAAGAAGCAGAATGAAGAAGACCATGCACCTAAGAAAGATAATCATCATGCTATGGTTGAAATTAATTCCTCATCTGATTCATGGATTATATATTCTAGCACATCACATCATATGGCATCTAAATAGGAAGTTTTATCTTCTTTAAGTCCATGCTCAAGACCCCCTATTCTCATGGGGGATAATACTCCAGTAGCAGTAGTAGGAGAAGGGAGAGTGGAACTCCACAATGGCAGTTTCGAGAATGTTTTACATGTTCCAAATATTTCTATGAATTTATTCTGAGTTTATCAGATCACTCAGAAAGGTAAAAAGGTTGAATTTACATCTGATTCAGTTTCAGTAATTGACATGCATGACAATTCCATCATTGAAATTGGTGAGGTGGATCACAATTCAAGGTTGTATAAATTCACTAAGTTTTCTGATGATGACTCATCTATTCTACTTACACACAAGGAGAGTACTTTGCATGCACCTCTAGAGAAACATGCATATAATCTTGTGCTTCCATCAGTTTTAGACATTAGAGATGATTCCATACACTCAGATTTTGTACATGGAAATAAGCAGGTAGTATAGCTAGATAAGAAGCTAGCACTAAAGCTTCAGCATATTCCCAAGAAGGCATAGTTCACACTTCATGAAACATGTATCATTGCAGGGAATCCATTGGATTCCAGGAGGAATCAATATCAACATGAGGAGCCTTCTCATGCACTTTCAACTTCAGAACCTGCGATGCCCATGCATTGCTATATGGTTAAATCTACTGATCCGCAAACCTACAATAAGGATGTGGGAAATCCATTATGGCAAGAAGCCATGTAGGAGGAGCATGAATCTCTCCTAGAGAATCAGACTTGGCATCTAGTTCCACTTCCACTAGAAAGGAATATTTTTAGGTGCATATGGGTCCACAGAATCAAGAGGTACAAGGTCCGACAAGTTGCCAAAGGACTTCCTCATATCCATAAATATTTCTACATCTTCATGGAGACTTTTGGTGATTAGAAGTTTCAAACTTTGCAGGATCATTTTTCAATGAAGAACACAATTGCCTAGCAGGTGCCATTTTCTTCTTTTGATACATTATCTTTTAAGGGGGGTTTTTGTTCCCACATGCTTTTCCCTCTTTCCTCACTTTTATTTAGTGTTCATTAGATGCATTGTACATGAGTACCTAATATGGCGTAGTATCCAGGACTCATTTTGTACTCCATAGTGATGTTCAGGGGAGGTGTTGGAGAAATGTCTATTTTCGGCACACTAGTTCACTAGGAGTAACACTAGTTCAGTGGGAGTTAACCGACTAGTTTTATTTTAGACTTTCTAATTTTATACCATCATTATTATGCATGCATTCCTAATTATAGGATGCCATTGACTATATGAGTGAATATCACTCACTCATTGATCATATCATAGTATACATTGATTCTCATTCTTCATATTGTATATCTCTTCCTTTTCTTGATAAACTTTGTTTGTGTATGCTTTAGCTAGGTCTCCTGTGCAGGTTTCCATGAAACATTGACAACTTTGAAGTCTTCTTCTTATCTTTCCATGGGAGAAACATCTATATGGTTTCTTCTTGCATGAAGGGTAACTTAGATGGATCATACTCAATAACTTTTGGAGGCATATGATAGTAGTGTTCACTGACATAATTAGGGGCCCTCAGATCCATCACATGTGTATCTTTCTTTTCCCTGTTATGTAATATCTCATACATGCCATCGCCCATGGGAATGTATGCATGTGTAAGATTCATGCTAAGGAAACCTCCAAGGGATGAGGACCAGATCCTTGACAATATCATCCCCAAAGAATCTGAATCACTGATCACCAATATGTCCATGAGGACGCTCATATGTGGAAAATCTATCAAAAATACCTCAACATCTTCACACACCCCCAAGATATCGACTCTTCTTGAATCAATACCACAAACATTGCCATAAGGTTGGGTTGTCTTCAAACCAATTTGTTTCCTCACCTTCAATGACATGACATTTGTGAAGGCCCATGAATCAAGCATGCAATTGTTCAAGTGGAGGCCATTCTTTCTGAATGAAATATAGAAAGGAAGGTTCTTGTCCTTTAGCTGATCAAGATACATAGTGTTCAGAATGATGGGAGGATCCTCCTTCTTGGTTGGCACCTATAAGATTTTCAAAATTTCCATTTTCATAGAAGGGATCTTACACATCTCTGTCACTAGGACCATCATGTTCAATATTCCAAACATGCTTGCAACATCTATATTCAACTGAATTTCATATGTAGGAGTTGTCCTAGGAAGCAACTCACATACCGACAGTGGAGGTGGTGGAGCCACCTTTTCTATTGATGGAAGTGGAGTATCATGCTGTGACAAAGGCACTAAAGCCTTTTTTATCCTCTAGGTTATAATTTCCCTCCTCATTAATTCCTTCTTTTAATCAGTTGTTAATTTATTTAAGGCCCAGAGTCTCCCCTCTCTTTCTCCTATTCTTTTGGCTTCATTGATTTATTCTTGGGTAACCTATTCATCATTGACATTGCCAATCATAAAGTTTATATCTTCAGGATAATCTTCATCTTGTTGGGGGCACTCATCTTCCATGTGGGGTTCTTGGCATGGGAGACACCAAGATTCTATATCAACTGTCCCAACAGGTTTCAAAGTATCGCAGGCCTTTGCCTCTTGTTGAGGCCTTGGTTTCCAACTGGTGGAATCTCTCTATTGTCTAGAAAACTGGGTTCTGGGAGAAGATTGATTTCTTTCCACTGTATTCATACGGCTCATAAGTTGATTATGCGCCTAAAAAAATTGAGTATTTATTTTGTCTATCTTCTGAGTCAGGAGAGGAATCTGATTAGGAACAATGTTGTTGGAAACCTTCGTCCTTGCTTCATTCTTGGTACAAGGGTACTGAAAAGGTTCTATTTTTTAATCAAGGATATTCTCTTCAATTTCAATACTGAACTCTTTAGCCTCTACCAATGATGTGGGATTTTTGTCTTTGAGAATGTATCAAAACTTCCCTTCAAAAGAATTCATGTAAAGGAGACAAATTGATGATTTTTTAGGGTGGTAATCTATTGGAAATTGAATATACAACCTGTCAAATATGGAAATGAATTCCTTTACTATTTCATTCTCCTTTTTATTTATTTGATTGAATTGATTCCCAAGTGTCCCACCATCTTCCTTTTTCATCCATCTGGTCTTGAATAAGTTGGAAAAAGCATCATAGGACGTGATATGATTATCTAGGAGTCCTTTGAACCAATCAAAGGATTCTTCAGTCATTGACGAATCAAATAACCTCATGGCCACATATTCATGATCAATACCTGTATTTTCCATGTCCCGACCCATGACATAAATGTGGTCTTCAACAGTTATCACATTGTTTCCTAGGAACTTTGGCAACCACTTGTTGACTTTTGTTGGCATTTTGTAAGGGTAACCTTGGATATTGGCCATGTTAAGGGGTTTTTAGAGGTCCCTTTCCCAAGGGTGAGCCATTGGAACAAGAGGGAGGGTTTTATGGAAAAGGGTTTTAGCAATGGGAGACTTGAGAGGAGGCCTTCTTTGGTAAACCTTAGAAGGCTTGAACCTCCCAGGGGGAAACGTTTTGGGGAAAGGAGGATTATGGGAAGGTGGATTCGACAGATGAGTTTCAATATGAAATCATCAAGGAAAAGGGAAAGGGAACGTCCCTTAGGTGGAGTCGCTAGACAAGCTAAGGGAAAGGATTTGGGATAGATTACCAAAGTTCGTTAGGGTACGAAGAAGATTCAAAATCTTCCTTGGAAACGTCGCCAAAATGTTATAGCACAAGTTGTAGCTTGGGAAAATCCTGACCCAACCATAAATAAAGTGTTACAACTTGGGAAGCCTACACCCAATGTCACCTCGTAGTAGGGCATGCACTTAAAGGGTGACTATGTTACTCTAGGGAGGTGATCTCAATGACCTTAGGGGGAATGAGATGGATATGGATAGAGATGGAAGTGGAGCCCCTATATTTAAAGTCTAAGTGGAGTTAAATGTGTGGAATGAATTCTTTGGAATGTCCAAGGGTTTCTAAGTATGTTGAGCAACCTGTAAATGGTGAAATACCTGCCTAAGACACAAGAAAAACAACTTTGCAATGATGTATATTAGTTGGATCAACAAGTTTAGCTTGTTGTCCCTAATTTGCATCAAAATATAAAAATATATATTAGGAATAATATGGTACTATAATTTTCTCAATAAATGTTAGATATCAAGTAGAAGATACAAGAGAAAGACTAGTTAATGACTAGCTAAGCTCAAGATGAAAAACCAATATTCTAGCATAAAAATATATGGTTGTCGTAAACACTTGTCTATAGAAAATTGTATCATCCTTATGGCTGTAAAATTCAATGTATTATAGAAAGAAAATCAGCCACTGAAAACCCCTCATGATTTTCCAAAAAGTGCAGTAGACCAAGAAGAATAAGTGTGCAAATTTTGAGCAAAATCCAATGGTTGATAAGAGAGTTATTCAAGAAAATGAGTTAGGGTTTCTACAGCCCTAATGGTTGATGATGTAATTTTATAACAACAAAAATAATTATCCCCTTGATGGGAACACCCTAGTGACTATGAGGTGCCCAAGGCACAAGGAATACAATCCACTTTGCAAGAAGTAAAAATGACTAAAAATCATGTTTCCCAATGCAATCTTTTATTTCTCCAATGCAATAATAAATGAATTGTTCTCTTAATAATTGGGTTAATGGAGTCATGCAAAGAAATATCTAGAGAAGATACCTCCTTGGGGGTGTAAACCCTCTTACTCCCCAAGGCAAGTTTCTCTAGCTAGGGCTTAAGCTAAGAGGGTGTATACCCTTATACTTATCTTAGCAAACCCTTGTTTAACTGATAACATGAAGCATAAAATGATTAAGAATATGGTGGGGGTGTGATGGGTAAACTATATGTACTAATTTCCCTTAATTAAATTGTCAACCAGGGTAAGTAGAATTAGAGTTGTGGAACAGTATGAGTCAAGGAAGAAAGAAAAGATAATGGAAGGATTAACTAGCCAAGAGGATGGTTTACCCTAAGGATCAACATTATTTTTCAATTTACAGTTCTACTTTAAAATATGATTTAAAATACTCTAAATAAACTACAATCCATCTGAACAATATACTTGAATTTATATGTACAGAGCAGTCTTTAAAACAATAAGCTTGTTAATCTAAGTGAATCGACTTTTTAAAAGAAACCTATGAATATGAAAAATTTATCTAAGTAAGCAACTCTCTAAATGAACAAGCAGTCTATGGATAAGTAAGCAATCTTTCAAAATCAATTCTTCAAATTGAACTCTATTCTTAAAGCATGTCTTCAACACTCACAATCACTTTTATCTTGCAGGAAATAAACCTTATCTTTACACTAGTCTTCCTAACTAAAAGCAAGAGTGTTGTAACAATATTCAAATGTGATGGTTATGTCTACGGTGGAAGATTATGTCACGATGGAATCTAATCACTACTGACAATTCAAATGGAATCAACTTGATACTAACTTCTACAGAGAAATGAAGAGTATGAATAAGACAGTCTATGGAAAGATTTACCATCATAAAAACAAAATTACATGTTCTTATAATCAATATAGTCTACAAACATTATGCAGGAGGGATTCAAAATCAACACTTATTCTATCACACTGATACTAGAAAATATTTTGTACAGAGTTAATAATTCATGCAGGCCTACAAGATATAATTAAAAATCATAACTCTAAATTAACTCTTATCCTGTCATACTGATGCTAGAAATATAATTAACAATTTATGCAAACCTACAGGTAGTATTCGAAAAATACAACTTAATGAAGTAGACACTATCTAAATAGCTAATCTGCAAAGTGATTTACGGTTTATAAAACAAAGAAAAGAGCTTGTACATGAGCGCACAATTAGATGACTATGGACATACATAGATTAGTAAAACATGATCTGCATAAAAGATATCATATTCTAGGACAGTTAGTTATAAACAACTATGAGTGACTTGTAAGAAATATATAAACATAAATACAACTCTAGAAAACAAGCTGCATACAAGAGAGTTAGCTACTAAAATATGAATGTACAACAATTAACAAGTTACCCAGACCACTGGTGGGCCCCCCAGACATCCGTGGCACTACTCCAATGAAAAATGCAGTCACAGACTTAGCATAGTATTAGTATTAACTTCCAAACAGAGTTTTACAGAGAATTTAAAGATAATGACTGTATATATAAAAATTGTGTTCTGGTGGCATAGACAAGCCAATATTTATAGAGTTTGTACATAGCTAAGAGGTTGACCACTGGAAGAGTCGACTGTAATATCCCAAAGGACGAGCCCTGTTGTAATGATGTTTTGTAGGCTGGTGAGTTGAGTATTGATAAGTTGATAGGCTTATATGTTTATTAGGCCAGAGAGCCTAAGTGTTAAAGGCCAAGAGCCTGATTTTGTACATGTAATTATGCACATTATTAATAAAAGATAAACATATCTACATGTGGACCGACCACGATGAATGAGTGATGGGGACTAAGCTTCCACAAATCCTGGATAAGGGAGAGGGGGATGAAAGGTAACAAAGAGGGGCTAAGCTTGGGGGCTTAATCCCTTGGGAATAATAATTTATAATTATTCCAAAGTACTGTGTAAATGTATATGTTTTGTCCTAAGTTCCTAGAGAGGAACGCATGCTGATGGAGCGCATGCATCTTCATGGGTGACATGTGTCGACCTAGGCACATGCAGTTAAAACCATAGGAATAAGTCATGTTGGGTGTCTGCATTTCTCCATCCATCACCTGATTTCGGGGGTTCGAACTTCCAATTCTCCATCCTCCATCTAAACTCATGATTGTCCATGATCAACATCTGTCTGGTGTTGTTTTCATATCCCTTACCTGGAAAGTTCAAGCCTGTGCATGAGATATCTGTGCACCCTTACGCATTCCCTAAACCATAACTGTGAGTCTGTTCCGTGTTGCATGATTAAGAAACTTGAATTTGTCTAGGTCGTGTTGTGTTATCCCAGTGGGTTGTTGTGGCAGCATAGTTCCTAACCGTGTGAGGTTGATGCGATTGACTGTGCATTGTTGAGACTTGTTGTTTTGTTCTCACTGTACTGGAATTGATCACAAGAACAAGTTGCCAAACCTGTGAGCAACTCTCTCCAGGTGAGAGATTGTGCTGAGGAAGTAAGAACTCTTGGAAGGGGTCCTATAGCTGCTACAGAACTCTAAGACTTATGGTCTGGTCTATTGCTAAAGCCCAAGGCAAGGGAGGTTAGTAGCTGAAGGACTGTCTTGGTGACAGTGAAGGTGTATACTCTTGGGGTGGAACAGGAATGTGGGGAATGAGAGTCTGTGAGCAGTGGGCATAACTGACTCCTGGGAGAAAATCCTTCCTCTATAACTAGGTGTCTTCCCATTGACCTTGCCTAGCCTAGGATTCCCTGCCTGGTGGAGCTTAGTCCCATCTCGAGGGTGACCTACTACTGAGAGTGATGAGCATCATGGTCTAATATTGGGAGGTTCATGGAAGGTATGCATGAAGTTGGTGACTTACATCTAGTTTCAAAGATAAGTATATGCATGTGTTTAAATTAAGCTTTTAAATGCATGTCTATGATGCTTGCAATATTATCATGTATTCTGTTGCGATGATGTTTGTTGTTGTGCGTATGAATTATTATTAATGCCATGGATTATGTATGCTAACAGTAATTATGTGCTTACTCTGTGTTAATATATTGAATTTATTTAAATGCATGTTATATAAGTGTTATTCTGCAGTAGCATTACTCCTGACGTGGATTGACAGCACGAAGGATGTTACAGTATGGTATCATAGCTTTAAAGGGATAAATCCATAAGCGTTGGTAACATTGCCCGACCTTTGGAGGGCCGGGAATGTTACATCGACGCTCTATCTAAAACAAAAATTCATTAAAACTTATCAATAAACAACATATCTCCAACATATTTGTGCGCTCAAAATAGAAGTTGGCTCAACTGCTCAAATTTGAATGTGTTGAGTTCCATAGCCGGAGGGCTTGAGAATTAACAAAACTCATGTGTTGGATTTGCCAAGGAGAGCCCTCCAATATTTCAACCACCAACTGCACTGCACTCCAAGGGCTGGATGGAGGGTCGGATGGAGGGATGGATGAAGGGTTGGATGGAGGGCTGGATAAAGGGCCAGATGGAAGGTCGAATCACATTTTTGAACTGTTTCAAGCAAACAAAAGATATTAATCAATTTCACTTACTGAATTAAAAATAAATCATCACCAATGAGGATTATACATACCTTATGTTGTCTCGTGACAAATTGATGTATATAACCTGATAAAAGCTTCAAAAAAAATCTAATAAAATCATAGACCATATGAATTCCATGTGCAAAAATGGATTTGGGTATCAGAAAAATAGACAAAATACAGGGTCATCATTCCCCCCATGCCTAAGATTTTGCATGTCCCTTTGCAACAAAAATGAGTCGCTAGATATAGCTATACTTGTGAAGGAAGGGGTAGATTAGCTTTAGAGGCCTCTCCTTCATGTCTTGGAAACTTCGACTTTGGTCTTTTCCGATGCTTCAACTACATCCTTAGACTGTGATTGGTGGTGGTCATCTGATCGACCAACTACTGAAGAGAATTTACCTTTGCTTGAAGGAAAATATTATCATGATGCAAATGATGATCCATGGTTTCACGATCTGCCAAATGTTGGAGCAGCTGAGCATTCTCTTTTTTCAATTGCTCAACAGAGGAAGACTTGGGCTCCTTAGTAGATGTAGAAGGTATGTCATATTTAGAAGAAGGTGTAGGAATCTGAGAAGAGGGGGTAACAATGTCTTTTTGAGGAAGATTCAGTGTGATAAGTTCATATTTGATCTCTTTATCAATATTAGAATCCTCTACAAAATCTTCTTTAAGTTTTTTGTGGGGGCTCTGATGGTTGGAGGACAATTGAATAGAATCTGAGGTACTTGGAGGTTTTACATTGGACTTGCCACTCGTACTTTGAGTGATTCTTCAAAATAATTTCCCCTTGAATTGATTAGAACCCCTCCTCTTTGTAGGAATTGAAGGAAAATCCTACAATTTCTTTGGTTTAGAATCAATAGGTGTTGGAGGTAACTAGGAATCATCAATAGGTTTCTTAACTTTCTTACCAGATGAGGAGATATGGGAATCAATAGTTTTCTTGGATTTCTTATCAGATGAGGAGATATTTTGAACTAGAGTTAAAGGTTTGGGGTTTTAGGAGAGTGAGGATTAGGTGGGGTAAAAATCCCAGGATCGATCGACGTCTTACTTGTTTTAACTGTGAGATGAGGGTTCAAAAATTGATAAAGAAAATCCTCCCATGTTTTGCCCTGTTTCTTCAATTTTGATATGATAAGAAATTTAATGAGTCCATGGTGAAATAAGTTGTGGTGAGGGTTTGCCAAATTTTTATGGAACTGGGAAGACATCTTCTCAAGGATTTTCAAAAAATACAAGGGAAAATTCAGGGGTTTGTTGAACTGAAAATGGGCCAAAAGACGAAAATGACAGGCTTTAAAAATAGAGTACTTACCTTCACATGTAATGAGTCTGGTAATAACGATCAAAGGGTTGATTAACTCATATTTGATCCACCATTTTGAATACCCTTTAGCTACAGAGAAATTTTGGTATTCAGGATTAAACACCTAGTTGTATCTTTGGTGTGGAAGTTGATGATGTTTGAACCACCAATCCCTAACTCGTGGAAATTGTGTGGCCAAAGAAATGGAGTATTTAGAGATCGAGAATACCACTGACCCTATGTGAGAAAATCGCCCATCAAATCCAAGAGTGAATTCGAGAGAGACGTCATCATCGTGCCCTTGTAGACTGGCAAGGAATAACCCCCAACCCACGCGGAGGAAGACTTCTCGACATGCTTGAAACTCTGGAATGGCCAGTAGATCAGTGTAGGATGATGGTTCATGACGATTTGGCATGTTGCAGAGAAAAGGATGAGAAGGAGACCAAAATTAGGCAGAGAATGAGCAATATAGCAAGCTAAGGATGAGTGATGTAGTAGGCAGAGCGATAAATATAGAGTATGAGTGATATAGACAAAGTACTCTTGCCTTGATGTAATTGTTATGGAGACGATTGAATCGTGGGTGTATTTGTCATACACGAGCGCCATGCGTGACCATGATTGTTTCGATTTTAAATTTCAAATGATTTGTACTTTGGAGGTAAAACGAAATCGTATAAGAGATATGATCAATTTCCAAGTCGAAGACTTGGACATTTGATCATAAAATGGATTTAATTTGATCCTAAAAGGAATTTAAAAAAAAAAAAACACTTAATTCATCACTACAACGAGTGTAATCAAACTTGAGTGATCATACATGAACGATATCGTGAAAGTCACATTTACAATGTATACAATACCTTATCCGGTCCTTTATCCGGTCCTCCATATGGTACTCCATCCGGTCCTCCATATGGCACTCCATCTGGTCCTCCATATAGGTGACACCTATACAATAGTAAGCATAAATTTTCCCATGATACTTGGATCGAAGGATTGTTGGTAGGCATGGTGAACAATATCATGGATAGGATGATCATGGATAGGATTTGTAACATCCATCTTTAATATGCTTTCTTACTTGCATTGTCATCAAACTTTCACTGTTACAACATTTGAGTGTAAGCAGTCTTCCCTTGTCTTAGATATAAACATAGATAAAAAAAATTCACATCAGGCTTATTAATTATACACACATAAAATTATGTCAGCAGTATGAAGCTTATCATGTCAATACAAATGACTACTGATATAATAACTTGAGATATTGTAAAAAAAAAAATATGACATAATTTAACAGAGATCCTACTTCCTCTTCTCACGGACTTGTAATACAAATGGGAAATGTTTAGCATTTTTTAGCTCAGGAAACCCCTCCCCCACTCCTAAGTATTGTGACACTTCACAATCAAAGATATAGGAAACTAGTCAGTCCTCCCATTAGCCTAAGATTTATAGTTTCCAAGTGTAGAGATAAATTTCACACATTATCCTGACAAGACGGTTAAAAAATATGGCCCTACCTATAGGAAAAAACATCCTGCATATAGTTAAGAAGAGGTAGGCGAGAGAGTCTTAATATTATCTTAAGGTTAGTTCCCAATGGAAGATTGTTGGGGTTCATTTACCTTCGCTTAGCCATGCATACTTCTTTTCATCCCTTGCTACAAGTAGTGTTGTATATCAGCACAAGTTTTAAGATCAAGAATTTTATTTATTGTTTGTCAAATCATCACCCTATCTAGGTAGAATGCCCCACTTCCAAGAAGCTTGTTCAATACTTTGATGTGTTTACCTAGTCATACCATAGGCCGATACTCGTTGCCAACAAACCTGTTCAGTATCCCGATGAGTTAGCCTCTTACACCCTTTTACAGCAGAGACTGGTCCACCATATTTAAGATTTGTGTATGAATATTTCTTTTTGCAAGGAGATGGGGAGGCAACTCAGACAATATTTTTTTTTATGGAATGGGATGGTATTTGAGATAGAGGATGATTCTTCTTTATGTATTCCTTATAGATTGTTTTGTTGTAAGGGATACTTAAGTAGGCGTAGCCAATATGAAGATATGGTATAGTCAAGCATTTTTAATGTGTAGTGGATGGTACCATTGGAAAATAACATAAAGGTATCTATAGTCCCTACTCACTTTCTTCTATTTGAAGTTAAATTGATGTTTCCATGGTTAACCGCTAGTCATACCTTCTTGCTACTCTTTCATAAATATGTTTTACTCACCTACTTAGGGTTCTTGGGGGGATTGTACTAGTAACCTCTAGGTTTTATAAGACAAAGCGTCACTTCCTTATGTCCTCTAGTGGTGGAGGTTATGAGCAACTCCCATGAAATATGCCTTGAGAGAAAGGAAGAAAGAAATATTGTAAAATGGCTAATTTAAAGCAAGTAGTTTCTAATCATAAAAAAATAGTCATTATTCAATTGGTGCTTAAGTAGACAGTAGATTTTAAGTATAGAAACATCTTATTTTGAAGTAAAATACTTCCCTTTCTGTCTTCTTGGATTTTTCCACTTGTTGTTAGATGAATACCTGCATAAATTTTCTCAAACTATATGTNAAAAAAAAAAAAAAAAAAAAAAAAAAAAAAAAAAAAACCATACTCTAAAATATTTACATATGTACAATAATAAATCAAAATGTTTCAAGAACATGGGGGAGGATAAGAAACTTCCCCATCCACCAAGGCCAATTCCTTGTCAACTGACATGATCAGTATAAAATCTTCTTTAGAAATGGGCTTGTGGTAAAGTTTAAGTCTGTGTCCATTCACTACAAAAGAGAGTTTTCCATCATCAATTGTTTTTATCTTTACAACTCCATTATCAAACATGGTAACTGCCTCATAAGGACCCAACCATCGAGTGGTAAGTTTGCCTTTAAAATTTTTAAATCGCGAATCAAACAATAGAGCCCAATCACCAAGTTGAAATTGTTTCTTTTTGATGAATTTATCATGCCATTTGTTTCTCTGGTTTTAAACTGAGATTTTCCTTTGGATAACATCTTGTATAATTTCATCCAATTCGTTCAATTGTAGGGTTCATTGTTTTTGTGCCTCGTCTAAATCTAATCCCAATTGTGCAACAATACGAAAGGTTCTTACTTGGAATTCAATCGGTAAGAGTACTTGTTTTCCGTAAACCAGTTTGTATGGGGTATGTCCAGTGGTGTTTCTCCATGTGGTACGATATGCCCACAAAGCATATAGAAGTATATCAGCTCAATATCTACAGTGTATTTGGATAGTTTTGGTTAAGTTTCCAATACTTTATTTGTTTATTCCACTTGGCCATTAGCTTGTGGGTGGTATGGAGAGGACTTACGATGCTTTATCCCATATTTTTCTGTTAATTCCTTCATCATCTTAGAAGTAAATTGTGTACCCTGGTGTGTGAAAATCTCACGAGGAACATGAAAGTGGGTAAAAAACCCTTCATAAATAAACTCAACAACAAATTTTTCAATAGCCCTAAACAAGGCTTTTTCCTCTACCCACTTAGTGACATAATTTGTGCAAACAATAATATAATTCTTCTTACGAGACATGGGGGAAATTGGTCCTACAAAATCAAGGGCCCATTTCTAAAAAGGTTCTATCATAACCTGGGTACGTAAGGGAATTTCATCATCTTTTGTGGGTCTTCCTATCCTCTGACAACTATCACAACTTCTCACATATTTGGCAGCATCCATAAAAATACTAGGCCAATAATAACCTGAATGTAAAACCTTATATGTTGTACGTTTATCGAAAAAATTTCCACCACATGGTCCATCATGAAAACTTCGTAGGATTTTTGCTATCTCATCTTCCCAGACACATATACGAATAATCAAATCTGGTCCAGCATGAAAAAGGTCATGACCAACCCAGGAGTAGTTAGCACTTTGTGTTATAATTCGACGCTTTTCATGAGGTGATAAATGAGCTGGTAATTTTCGAGTAGATAAATAATTTTCCATATCTGCAAACCACAATGTTTACATAGATGGCAAAGAGATGCTCATATGGAAAACTATCATCAACATGAATACTATCACCCTCATGATTAATGTGAGAGAGAAAATTATCTAGTAAGTTATCTTTTTCTGGTCGGGCAAGGACAATGATATTGACCTCTTATAACAAAAGGAGCCACCTAGTTACTCGACCATTGGTAATAGGTTTTTTCATGAGAAATATAATGGAAGAGTGATTTGTATGTACAAATACCTCATATCCTGTGATATAATGGAGAAACTTGTTGATGGAATGGAAGACTACCAATAATTCTTTTTCAATGACTGTATAGTTTATCTCAACAGGGGTCAAGTTCTTACTCACAAAGTAAATGGCATAGGATTCTTGGTATTCCTTTTGTCCTAACACTCCTCTTATTGTAGTATTAGAGGCATTAGTGGATATATTGAATGGAGGGGCCCAATTGGGTCCCCTAAGAACTAGTGCCACAGATAATTTAGCTTTTAGAGTTTCAAAGGCGGCTTGAAAATGGTCAGTCCAAAGAAAGTCAACATCTTTTGTAAGCAATCCAAACATTGGTGCGACAATCTTTGTAAAATTTTCAATAAATTGTCGGTAGTATCTGGCATGTCCAAAAAAGCTTCTTACATATTTTTGATTTTTTGGAGGTGGAAGTTTGACAATTACCTCAATCTTAACAGGATCCACTTTAATCCCTTCAGATGAAACATGATGACCTAAGACTACTCCTTTAGTCAATAACATTTTATACTTCTCATGACTTAAGGATAAATTCATCTCTTGACATCTGATAAGAACTTTAACCAGTTTATCCAGGGCTTCGTGACAAGTATTGCCATATACTGTAAAATCACCCATATACACTTCCACACAATCATGAATGAGGTCAACAAATATCCCTAATATTGCTTGCTGGAATGTGTCGGGAGAATTACACATACCAAATGGTAAGACCCTATAGGCACAAGTGCCCCAAGGGCAAGTGAAAGTGGTCATGTCTCGATCTGCGGGTGCTATCAGAATTTGATTGTGTCCACTATATCCATCTAGGAAGGAAAAGTATCACTTTCTTGACAAGGTATCCAAGACTTGGTCAATGACGGGAAGAGGAAAGTAATCCTTAAGAGTGGCCTTATTAAGTTCCTGAAAGTCAACAAAAATTATCCATTTTATGGTTACTTTCTTTGGAACCACTACAAGCGAGGATACCCATTTGCTGTCAGAAATTGGATAAATAAAAATGACATTCAACAATTTATGTATTTCCTCCTTCACTATATCCTTTAGTGTCAGATTCATCCTTCTCTAAGGTTTCCTAAAAAGTGTTACTTTTTACTAGGTATATATGTGATGAATTCATGTGTCGGGATGTATACCCATCATATCGGTATATTCCCAGGCGAATGGTCCTAATTGGTCCTTAAGGAAATTCACTAATTATTCTTGTTGATCTGCATCTAGTCCGGAATTTATATGTAGGAATTTCCCAGGACTAATCTCATAAGGCATGGTATACGATATGGAAAATTCATCTATCTCAAAGATAAAATATGTTGAAGACAAATTTTATGGGTACAACTTTTCTTGGAATTATTCACAAAACATATACTCAAATTGAGGAAAATCAACACATGTGATTGCAGAAAAAAATTGATTTAGCACATTCTTCGTTGTTTTCTCTTGAAGTTCCCTAGAGTGATCACTAGGAAACAAAATTTCTTCCCAATTCTCATTCTCGTATGGACATTCAAGCCACCATAGATTCTCTATAACAGGTTGAGTTGATAGGTATGTGGTAATTTTCTTTATATAAAGTCCATTAGAGATAGTCATTTCACCTTCTGTACAACCAATAAATGCACTAGTTGTGGCCAACCATGGTCTTCCCAAGATAACGGGATGCCCCTTAGTAGGATCCTTTGAATGAATGGCAAGGAAGTCTATTGGGTATTCCCATGATGCTAATGTGACTATGATATCATCCAAGATTCCTTCAAGTATAAATTTTGTCTTATCTTCTAATTCCAAAATAGTTTGGGTAGATCTAAGGAAGTGTTTCAACTGTGATTCTTCTAAGGTAGTGACAGTCATAAACTTAATGGTCGCCCCTAGGTCTATGAGATTATTTCCAATGGGAACCTTATTAATGGTTATTGTTACTACGATATTCCCTGGGTTTGCATACTTTGTGACCCTAGGATGCTCTGATATGTATTCAGACAATTCTCCTATCAAATGTACTAGTGGATGATCTTTTTGTTTCCTACCTAGTTTATTGATACACAATTCCTTGATAACCTTACTATAAATTGGAATGTACTTTATGTCTTGTAGTAGGGGAAATTTGACACATATATTCTTTAATTCATTTATAATGTTAAATTGCGGTCGAATCATTGGTTTTTCAATTACTAATCTTTCACGATAGTGAGGGACTGTTGTAGTTTGTGAAGACTCACTTTGGGGAATCTTTTGTTCTTGGTCTTTGGGAATAATAAAATCTTCCCACTTAGTGTCATATGTGGGATGGTCGGGAGTTTCATATTCTTCTTCTTCCTGGATGACTACTGAAGGCTTCTATTTATTCCCGACCTTAGTTGAATCTCATGTAATGGAACAGGAGAAATAACATATGTTGGGAAAGTTTGCAGCTCAACATTGTGAAGAGGTTGATTTGGTTTATTATTCAAGTTAGGAACCGGTTGTGCTGGTAATAATGTTGGTCTTGGGGAATTTTTATTTTGAAATTGTTGAGGTTGTTTTGGAATAGGAGGTAAAGGTGGGGGAACAAAACCTAGAAAAAGTTGTTGGATGTTTGGTGGAAATTGTGGGTAAGTATGAGTGGGAATAGAAACATGTGGAATCTGAGTGTTTCCTTGGGTATGTCCCCCTCTCCATCCTTGTAACCAAGGATGGTTGAAGCATACTGAGGAGACCATCTTTTCCAATTTGGTGGGTTCCACTGTTTTGGTTGTTGGTAATAAGGTGGAGTTTGAGGTGGTAGATCCTGGTACGTAGGATGACATGGCCTTCTAGGTGCATAAGAAGATTCCCTAGGATCCCCAATTTTATAAATGGATAATAAACTAGGAAATGATGATAATTTTTCAGTTGGATGATCTTCAATACATAAGACACAAACTGAAATGTTGTCTAATGGGCATTCCCTTGAGGAATGCTTCCTCCTAGACCTTGGAAAAAATATGCACATCGTTGCATTTTCTTCCTCTTGTTTCTTCTTAATCTTTAAAATGTCCAATTGGGAACATATTGTACTTAAAATATCAGTTTTAAAGTTCTCCAATAAGTTTCCTATTTATACCCTTGTAATCCCACTAGAACTAATTCCTTTTGAGTTTCTACTATAAGGATCCCAAACACCCTTTTCAGTTTTGTCCCTACTTCTCGAGTAGTTTCTACACATGTCATATATTTCATCGAATGGTTTATGGGAGATGTATCCTGATGCCATCAGGTTAAGTGTGTCTAGATATTCTTCCAAAATTCCTTTAAGAAAAAGAGTTCCAATTGCATCATTTGGAAGGTCATGATATTTCAATTTTTGTGAAGTATAAGCAAACCATTCCATGTAATCTTCGAGACTCTCATCTTCTAATTGTTGAATTTTAAAAATATCACTATGAGAATATTTATATTTGCAATAGTCTTGGTATTTCTTAAGGAATATGGTCTTCGTGTCTTCCCAAGATCTATTAATACTAGACTGATCTCCTAATCCCATGAACCATCTAAGTGCAGAATCCTTGAGAGTGACAGGAAAAAGTTTTAATTTTTTAGCATCTTGTAAGTATTTATAACTTCTGCACAAGATGTCAAACTCAAACAGGAAGGTATTCAGGTCCACACTGCTCTTACCATAAAAGGTGGGTAGTGTAGACAGTGGAATGTTCTTCATGTTAACATTTTTTGTGGTATCCAAAATTGGAAACCCAAAAGTGGTTTATTTCTTGTTTCCTACTTCTTCTCCCTCATCATGTCTCACATGGTTGTGATCCTCTTGAGAATCCATACTGATCTGATTCCAAAAGAGATAATACCTTAATGGTTTTATCCTTGAAGATAACAAAGTGTCCCAAGGTTTTTTTCCAGGAAGGATATCCCTTCGATAGGAAGATTTATCTAATATTTGGATGTCTGGGACTTTACTTGCGCCTGTTGAAACTATTGGTTCCAAATTTGTTGTTTCAACTTGGGATACAAATATATTTGTTGAACTTCCAAAGAGGGCATTCACTTATTTAGGGTCAATCATATCTACAAAGTTAGAATCCCCTGATGGTGGTGAAAAGGAAAAGTTTGTGTTGGTTGGTTCTTATGAAGGTTCAAGTGGTCTTTCCTCCTATCCTACTATTGTTGATGTCTCAATTTTTTTCTCTATGGTTTCCCCAGTTTTGGTATCTTCTAAAACGTTTTTATCTTTTTGGGTTGAGTTATCCCCTACTTGAACTTCCCGGTATCGTTCTGCAGAGTTTATGGATGGAGTGTTCCTTCCTCCAAAAAGGTTAAAAGGAACTTTGATAAGAAGTTTTGGATTGGTTTTGATATATCTACCCTTTGGGTCCCTAGGTTTGTGTTGGGCCCCAACAACTCCCCCTAATTTTTTACAAAATTTAAAGGGCCCCCATTAGAATCTTGATAATTATAATGAGCTACATAATCAACCTTTTCAAATAGTTCCATACCTTGGTTTTCTTTGAGACAAACTTAAGACATTCACTATAGTATGAGACATTCATTACAAGAGTATATGTTAAAATTTAGAAACAAGCATAGAAATCTCAATTTAAACAAAAATGTTAATTTTTATCAACTGTTTACTTTCATTTAAATTATGACTATGTGTTCTTTCTTTTGCTCATTAGCAAGTTTGACTATTTTGAATAATGGGTTCAATACTTCATCAAATAATATCTTCGTTGGTTTCTCATTTTCATGAAATCATTTGGTGATATTAATTAATTAAATTATTTTTCATTTTGCATCTCATTTCAAAACAATAATAATAAAAGAATTATCTGTAAAAAAACCAAAATTGATATTTTTCTCTTCTCCATTAACTTGAAGCTTCTAGAATTTTAAGATCATATTTGAAAGCAAATTATAAACATTGTTTGTTTATAAGTTATAGTTAGTTTAAATTCATTTTTTATTTTTCTAGATTTTGTTTATTATCAATTTTTAGGTTATTAATTTAGGTTTCTTTTTGTTTCACAGGTTTCTATTATCAAATATTTGATACGGATCTAATCATGGCTTGATTTTATTATCCAAATACGTTCAAGATGATTGATCCAAAAATAATTTTGGATTGCTACAAATAATTTTATGAGCAACAACAAATAAAATTTGGAAAGGCGTCAAGATCAAAAAGGCAATTTTGCAGAACTGATTGCAGCCAAACCATGAGGATTTTGAAGAAACGGTTGAAAACCCAGAACCAAAATGGACCCATTTACCTTCAATCTAGATATTTTCCCAAAAAAATGCACAATTTGAGAGATATTGATGTCCTTTTACGAGGAAAATTTCAGGTGGCGAAAATTAATAGTGACTCCCAGACTATTCATTCATTGTATAAATATATGAGAAAGTTCAGAGCCATGGGAGATCCAAGAAATTGAGAGGAGGATTTTAATCCTTTCTCTTTTGTATATTATTTCTTTTGTAAATTTTTCTTCTTTTCAAATGGAGTAATGGATGGTTGGAATCTTTGGGAGAATGGACGAGTATTTTCAAAGAAGAATATGGAATTCCAGGTTGCTTAATGGCTTTTGTCCTGTGAGTAAAATGGTTTTATTTTCATTATAGTATCTTCATATTCTTTTAATAATTGATTATGCATTGATTTAAATTAACTTTAGTCTTTTTTATCAATACATAATTAATTGCTATCATTTATGTCTTAATTAAGTTTTTCCATCTTTAAGAGTCTATTATCCAAAAAAAGTTCTTCCAGGACTACAATATGGGCATGTGATTTTGAGAAAGAATATGGGAAAGCAATTCATCTTTGGATTTATATTTGTGTGATGCTTATTCCATTTCATTCTTTCATTACTGTTGTATTATGAAAATGTTATTATGGTTGATTTTAGCTTTAGCTTGTCATCATATGGTGTTTTCATACTGTTAAATGTTATATGTTGTCCATAATTTCTTATTCCATTTTTTATGTGTGATCAATCGATCATTTGATTATTGTGGAATTTATATCTAATGTTAAATGATGGATAATATCAATACTCAGAATTGAGTTTTTTTTTCGTTCTTAAATATTGATTATCTTAAGATCATATGATTTTTAATTAGTTGTCTTCTTGTTGTTATTAATTTACTCCAATATCAAATACATCTTTGAATGTATTCTGGAAGTGCTAGTATTGTTCTGTTATAGGTTCCCTTAACAACAGTACAAGTAGGAGCTCATACAACACAAAAAGATAATACCAGTTTCGTTGATCAGCTACATGTTATTCTGTGTGTTATTTAGTTAAGTTGTTTATGAATGAAACGTTGATTACATTAATTAGCTTTGACTATTTTTGTGTCATTGTTTCAATCGTATTCATTTAGTATTTATTCATTTAATATATTTAAAAAAAAAAAAATCCAAAAATAAGTGTTATTCATATTTGATTCATAAACAATCATTTTCGCAAGATTTCATGCAAACCTTGTAAACGGTATATAAATTGTTCATAATCATTTGTATATTCACATTCTTAGATAAATATTTGTAATTATTGTGTCGATTGTTAGAATCTTTTCTTTAGTTAGTTTATTTTATTTTTCTATATTTAGGACCCTAGTTGGCTAACTGAGCCATTAAACCCATCAGAATAGATTACACCAAACGGCTTGGGTTATTTAGACAAACCCAGACTGGATCTATTCTTCCAGTTGACGGCATGTCAAATTTTCTCATCAACAAATAAAGTTTAAAGATCATCGTAATTCTCAAAGATTTAAACCATATCTCTGGTGTAATACTCTAGCAAAGACAATTTGATGACAAAATGAAAGTGACAATTGACTTAAAAATCAATTGTCTGAGCTATATCTTAATATCAGGACCTCTTTGAACTATTTCAATTTGATTGAAAAACACAAGTCTTAAAATAAATGCTTCCTTCGACAATAACTCTTTGATCAGAAATATATTGATTTAAAAAGACAGATAAGAAAGAAACTCATTCAAAGCAATCAAAGAAAACAAAAAAAAACACACACACACACACAACAAACCAAATCAAATTTTATTAATGAGATTCAAAATTAGAAGTACACAAAATCAAAACAACAAAAGAAAACTTTTCAAGAAAAGATTTTGGCCAAAGATAAACTGGAGCTTTTGGATCCACTAGCATCTCACTATAAAATAAAGGAAGAACTAAATCATATAAAATATCATGTGCGAGCAAGTTCTTTTCTTAATATAGTGATGCATGAGATGCTACTTTGACCAAGCATTATTATTCAAAATAAAAGAGACTAAAAGAAAATAGAAAAATCCTTATTAAGATGAGTGCAGTTCTACTCGTGGCACCTTGGGTCAAGGTTGAATTGATAGTTCAAATTTACTTATCTCTTTACTTTCCATTTAAAATTTTCACGATGATACTATGTTTTCGAAAATAAATATTTAATGAAAAGCAGAGAAAAAAATATTTAAAGTGGACTTCCCTAACAATATTCATATTATGGTTCTCTTGGTGTACCCACTTGTGTTCATAATTGCATTATTACACAAAGAAATATTGAGAAATAAAACTAAAACCTACTCCTAAACCTACTCTAAACTACTAAATAGATCAAAACGCTAAGTAAAATCGTATTTCCAGTGCAGCCACAAGAGCATCTTCAATCCTGCATAGCATAGAAAGTTGAAAATCAGAATAAAAGAATGCAGTATTTGTAGATGAAAAAGAAATATGTCATTCTTACCTCCTATATATTCATTTAAAAACAAAACAAGCACGACCTTACCATTCTTTTGAAACTTCTTGATGTACTAATCCTCCAACCATTCTGCAATCTTGTCATGATATGGGTCATAATGGCATGGAAGAGTGTAAGTAAGTTTGGAAAACTTGTCATTATTATAGGGACCTGACATAACCATTAACCAAGGTCAAAGTGCCCCATCCTCCTGACAATTCTCCAAGTGTTCATCAATTTATTCACATGAAAGATCTAAGAGAATCATGTTATGCTTACTTCCTAGATATTTAGGTAAAAACAAAGCAATCACAACTTTATCTTTATTATGAAGATTTTTTAGATACGAATCTTCAAGCCATTCTAAGATCCTGTCATAAAAATTAGGATGCAAACTATGAATTTGATGAAATGGATATATCAATGGGGAACACATCATAAGAGGATTCATGACATCAGTTATATTATTGGTTTGAACGCTTCCTTTGATGGTATTGATCATTTAAAAATGTGAAGCATAAACATTAAAATTTGAACTAATCAAAGAACAAGTATGCAATGTAGAATATTCGATCTCCATAAGGATGAGTGCATTTTATTTTTCAAAAATAAATCGTGTAAAATCATCTTGCAACATGTCATTTTTCCATTCGAGTGATGAAGGTGAAAGAGCATCAAATCCGACTTGATAAGTGTTATGTTTGGAATTAGTTTCACCAAATTTTGGCATATCGAAAAGATTTGATTGTGGTGGCAAAGAGTAAGATACCGTGGGTAAAGTATCAAATCCACCAGAATATAAGAAGAGATTGGGATATAAAGAGTAAAATGAATCAGAAATGAGCACATGAAAAGAATATCTTGAGCTATGATATTTAATAATGGTATTCTCAAGACATTTCTCTTCATTTTCCTTAAAACTTTCACTCTGTTTTGGTGATAAATTCTTCAACATAATATGATCATCTAAAATTGCCTCATGTACGATAGACAATTCAAAACTTTCATGGAAAACATCTGATCTTTCATGTTGATAAGGTACAATTTGTAGATGAGGGTTTAAGGTTACTTCTTCCAATTGCATATCTACATCTCTAATCAGTTTCATTGGAATGTTAGAATGCTTAAGATCATTTTCATCACCTAAGTCTTCTTCAATAATCGAATTTAAATACTCATTAGAGAAAGAGTTATGAGAACGAGGACATTCACCTTGACCCAACATCGAATCTTCTTCCATGATGGTCGAGAACTGAAAATACAATGATTCAGAGAAAAAACCAATTTGATTGTCAGTAAGAACATTTTCAATAGATTCTACCTCCCTTGCTTGTTCAACATTTTCGGATGGATCCCTCTCATCCTATGAACACAATTCTTCTTTCATTTGAGTGATAGTATTTGTAATTGCTTCATTATTTGCGATTGAATATGACTGGATGCAAGCATCATAGAGGATATTTAATACAAATGACATGTCATCAAGATTAAATTTACAAAGAACATGATGGATTCTTGTCGAAAATCCTTTTGAAGATGAATTGTCATTGATTAACACAGTTTGAAATTCTTCACATAATTGATTGTAATCATAGATTTCAAAATCATCTAAAATTCATCTACAAATTAAAACCAATAAAAAATGTGATATGTTGGAAAAGACTCAAACCAATGTTTAATCTGACCCCTAAAAGTAAAAGCGAACAATCTGCATAAAAAATTTAAATCGGAAATGTCATGTTTGATGCATTTGCACCAAAACTTGTTAAGGTGGTCTTTTGCAGATGCATCCCCCCCACCATCAAAGGTGAGTTTGGACAAGCAAGAGACTGTCTCATTGGGAACATCAGGTAATGAGAAGTGGAAAGCATGTTCCAACAAAGTGATTTGGGGAGCCATGGAAAATTAAATAAATTCGAAACAAAGACTCCTACAAGGCTAGTTTGTCAGTCTAGTCTGCCTTCTAGTGCATTTCAAGATTACACGAAAGAAAAGTTTATAAATCTAGAATTATGACAGGCTAAGGGGTAAAACTTTTAATAATTAAATTTACCTTTGCCCTCCTTCTAGCGCCATTTGTTGACGAGCAAATTTGACATGTCGTCAACTGGAAGAATAGATTCGGTCCGAGGTTGTCTAAATAACCCAAGTCGTTTGGTGTAACCTATTCTGACAGGTTTAATGGCTCTGTTAGCCAACTAGGGTCCTAAAGATAGAAAAATAAAATAAACTAACTAAAGAAAATATTCTAACAATTGACACAATAATTACAAATATTTATCTAAGAATGTGAATATACAAATGATTATGAACAATTTATATACAGTTTACAAGGTTTGCATGAAGTCTTGCGAAAATGATTGTTTATGAATCAAATATGAATAACACTTATTTTTTGGATTTTTTTTAAAATATATTAAACAAATAAATACTAAATGAAAATGATTGAAACAATGACACAAAAACAGTCAAAGCTAATTAATGTAATCATCGTTTCATTTGTAAACAACTTAACTAAATAACACACAGAATAACATGTAGTTGATCAACAAAATTGGTATTATCTTTCTGTGTTGTATGAGCTCTTGCTTGTACTGTTGTTAAGGGAACCTATAATATAAAAATAGTAGCATTTCCAAAATACATTCAAAGAAGTATTCAATATTGGAGTAAATTAATAACAACAGAAAGACAACTAATTAAAAATCATATGATCTTAAGATAATCAATATTTAAGAACGAAAGAAAACTCAATTCTGAGTATTGATATTATCCATCATTTAACATTATAAATAAATTCCACAATAATCAAATGATCGATTGATCACACATAAAAAAATGGAATAAGAAATTATGGACAACATATAACATTTAACAGTATGAAAACACCATATGATGACAAGCTAAAGCTAAAATCAACCATAATAAAATTTTCATAATACAACAGTAATGAAAGAACGAAATGGAATAAGCATCACACAAGTCTAAAGCCAAATATGAATTGCTTTCCCATATTCTTTCTCAAAATCACATGCCCATACTGTAGTCCTGGAAGATTTGTTTTTGAATAATAGGCTCTTAAAGATGGAAAAACTTAATTAAGACATAAATGATAGCAATTAATTATATATTGATAAAAAAGATTAAAGCTAATTTAAATCAATGCATAATCAATTATTAAAAGAATATGAAGATATTATAATGAAAATAAAACCATTTTACTCACAGGACAAAAGCCATTAAGCAACTTGGAATTCCATATTCTTCTTTGAAAATATTTTTCCATTCTCCCAAAGATTCCAACCATCCATTACTCCATTTGAAAAGAAGAAAAATTTACAAAAGAAATAATATACAAAAGAGAAAGTATTAAAATCCTCCTCTCAAATTCTTGGATCTCCCATGGTTCTGAACTTTCTCATATATTTATACAATGAATGAACAGTCTGGGCGTCACTATTAATTTTCGCCACCTGAAATTTGCCTCGTAAAAAGACATCAATATCTCTCAAATCGTGCATTTTTTTGGAAAAATATCTAGATTGAAGGTAAATGGGTCCATTTTGGTTCTGGGTTTTCAACCATTTCTTCAAATTCCTCACGGTTTGGCTGCAATCAGTTCTGCAAAATCGTCTTTCTGATCTTGACGCCTTTCCAAATTTTATCTGTTGTTGCTCATAAAATTATTTGTAGC
>ML792081.1:144060-173223 GCA_009831015.1 Picea engelmannii | reverse complement strand
AAAATGAAAATGTCTCCTTGGTATATATAGGAGACTAGGAGGTATAATTACAACTAATGGACTAAAGCCGACATAAATAAAATAAAATTACTAATATAATATGCCCCAATTAAGGGGTAATGAGCCAACATTAGGGCTTAACATGAGCACACCCTCTAAGGATCTCAAGTCATAACATCATGATAAGTGAATCCAATCATTAAATGAGTCACCCAAGCATGTGCATCAAAGATCACTATATCAAAAAATTAATTGATCAAAGACATTATGCGACTTGTCAAGCTTGAATATGGGAGGGATGACGAGGTGTCCTATTGGGTATATATTTACCTAGGTCAAGGAAAGTTTCCAAGATATCCCTCTCTAATCCATGTAAAGTGGGTGAAGTGGTTGGGGTCAAGACTCAATGGGCATAGGGCTCATGATGACATACAAGGGTCGTAGTGTCTCATTCATGGGTTCCTTTGTAGAGGGTGTATGGTAACTTCATCCAAAATGCACTTTTTCCAAGCCCATTAATTTCTATTTGTTTATCCTTCTATAATTTTAAGGAAAGGATGAAGGTCACTGCCCTAGCATGGTAACCAAACAATGGCAATTTCACCCACAAACACCTAGTGGAAATGAGAAGGTTGTCTAGTGATGAGACCCTCTTTCTCTCAGCCATGCAACTAAGAGCCATTACCATGTTTTGGTGACCATGATGGAAATGTCACACCACTAGATATTCATGGACGTGATAGGTTGGATCGTGATGAGACCTCCTATCCCTCAACTAATTTGTTAAGCATTATTTATTATATTGTGGGTCCCCTTTACTCAAAGATAAGTGTTTCACTACTTTATTGAGTGATCCTTGGATGAAGCATCTAGAAGGTTCATATAAGGATTTTATCTTTTACCCAACATCAATCCCTCTGGGCCTTCCACCCCTTCTTCCCATAGAATGAGGGACAACCCCTTCTTGCGTCAATACACCCTAAAATCCCAATAGATAAGGAAGTGGACGGGAACAATGATGGAAAGTGGTAAGTATGTTAAGGAACAACATGATGGATCTTCAAGGGAGTTCCTAGAAGTAAAACCATCCTCAAGTAAAACCACTTACTAGGGCAGAATGTCAACCACCAAGGTGAAGCAGGGAAAATGACAGAATGTCCAAGCATATATCATGAAATCTAGTGCAATCTAATATACAACATACTCAATTGGATTAAATATTGAAATTATGCTCACCATAATACTGACATGTACCTCATGGAGAAAGGCCCACTGCCCTCCAGAAGCCCACTGATGTGGTGGATTCCATATGGAAATTTGTGACCATCTGTGGTTAGAAGCCATCTGGTCATGTAGTCTCTCGACACTCCATATCTGCAATATAAAGGCCTCGAGACATAATATCCTTAGTTATCCAAAAAATGGGAATAACATATGGCTCCTACTCAAGGACATGTGCTCACCGTAGAGTGCATGAGAACCGTAACATCTCCTGGTAGACTTGTTCCTGTAAGGAAAAAACAAACTGTCAAGTGCAGGATGGCATACTCATCCTTGTTCTCAAATGATCATAATCAAAACCAACTAATCTAGGAAAACAAAATTTTGACATTCTTTCAAAAATTTCTAAGCTAAACATGAAATAAATATGCAAGTAGAGAAAAATGAAAATGAAATGCATCTAAACTAATATGAGAAATAAAGATGAGAATGTAGGGAATCAAAATGAATTACCTACTTACCTGGGGCATGGGCCCTAAAGAAGTCATGTGACCTGGATGTGATGTTGGAGAAGAGATCCATCTATCGGTAGTGGCATATTCCTCTCGTCTAAGGCTGTCAGATAATACCTTTCATTGTCAGACTTATTCCTGATGATGTAAGGGCCAAGCCATGAATTTTTTTCTTTTTGGTCATATCTAGACTTGCCCTTATTTTGTCCCACATGAGCACAAGACTTCCTTCGTTGAAATTGATTCAAGGTGTATTCTCATCGTATGGAAGATCTGTGTGGATTGTCTCTTTGATGATTTATTCATGTTTCTCATCTTCTTCTTGCATAAATGAATAGACCCTACCTCCTTCCCACGGTACTTTGTAGTCTTGTTCTTATCTTTCCATGGGAGAATCATGTCTATGGAGTCGTCCTGCATGAAGGGTAACTCAAATGGATCATACTAAATAACTTGTGGAGACATATCATGGTAGTGTTCACTGACATAATTAGGGCCCCTCAGATCCATCACATGTGTATCTTTCTTTTATCTGTTATGTAAGATATCATATGTACCATCGCCCATGGGAATGTATGCACCTATAAGGTTCATGCTAAGGAAACCTCCAAGGGGTGAGGACCAAGTCCTCGAAAAGAGAATCCCCCGTGAATCTGGAACATCAATCACCAATATTTCCATGATGATGTTGATATGTGGAAAATATATAAAAAATACCTCAACGTCTTCATGCACTCCGAAGACCTTGATTCTTCCTGAATCAACACCACAAAATTTTCCATAACGTCGGGTTCTCCTCAAACCAAGTTGTTTCATCACCTTCAATGAAATGAAATTTGTTGAGGCCCCTGAATCAAGCATGCAGTTGTTCAAGTGGAGGCCATTCAGGCTTAATGAAATATAGAAAGGAGGGTTATTGTCCTTTGGCCGATTGAGATACATAGTGTTCAAAATGATGGGAGGATCCTCCTTCTCGGCTGGCACTTGTAATATTTTCAAAATTTCCATTTTAACAGAAGGTATCTTACCCATCTCTGTCACTGGGACCATCATATTCAGTTTTCCAAACATGCTTGCAACATCTATATTCAAATGAATGTCATATGTAGGAGTTGGATTAGGAAGCAAATCACATACCGACAGTGGAGGTGGTGGAGCCACATTTTCTGCTGATGGAAGAGGAGTATCAGGCTATGACAGACGGGATGAAGAATTTTTTCTCCTGTAGGTTAGAATTTCCTTCTTCCTTAATTCCTTCTTTTGATCATGTGTTAATTTATTTAAGGCCTAGAGTCTCCCCTCTCTTTCTCCTATTCTTATGGATTCATTTATTTGTTCTTGAGTAACCTGTTCATCGTTGAAATTACAAATCATGAATTTAATGTCTTCAGGATAATATTCATCTTGTCAGGGACACTCATCTTCTCTGTGGGGTTCTTGGCATGGGAGACACCAAGCTTCTATATCAACTGTCCCAACATGTTTCAAAGTATCTAGGGCCTTTGCCTCTTGTTGAGGCCTTGGTTTCCAACTGGTGGCATCTTTATGTTGTCTGGAAAAATAAGGTTTGTGATAAGATTGATTTCTTTCTACTATAGTCATATGGTTCATAAGATGATTATGCACTTGAACAAACTAGTTATTCATCTGGTCTATCTTCTGAGTCAGGAGAACAATTGGATCATGAACATTGTTGTTGGAAACCTTCATCCTTACTTCTGCCTTGGTACGAGGGTACTGAAAAGGTTCTATTTTTTAATCAAGGAGATTCTCTACAATTTCAGTACTGAACTCTTTAGCCTCTTCCAATGATTTGGGATTTTTGTGTTTGAGAATGTATCAGAACTACCCTTCAAAAGAATCCATGTAAATGCAATGAACTAATGATGTTGTAGGACGACAATCTATTGGAATTTGATTGTACAACCTGTCAAATCTGGAAATGAATTCCTTTACTACTTAATTCTCCTTTTTATTTATTTGATTGAAATGAGTTCCAAATGTCCCACCATATGCCTTTTTTGACCATGTGCTCTTACATAAGTTGGAAAAGGCATCATAGGACGTGATATGATTATCATGGAGTCCTTTGAAGCAATCAAGGGCTTCCTCAATCAATGATGAAGAAAATAACTTCATGACCACATCTTCATGATCAATACATACATTTTCCATGTCCCATCCCATGACATAAATGTGGTCTTCAACATTTATCACATCATTTCCTGGGAACTTTGGAAACCACTCATTGACTTCTTTGACATTTTGTTAGGGTAACCTTGAATATTGGCCATGTTAATGGGTTTGTATAGGTCCCTTTCCCAAGGGCGAGCCATTGGAACAATAGGGAGGGTATTATGGAAAAGGGTTTTAACAACGAGATACTTGAGAGAAGGCCTTCTTTGGTAAACCTTAGAAGGCTTGAACCTCCCAGGGGGAAAAGGTTTGGGGAAAGGAGGATTTTGGGAAGGTGGAGTCACCAGATGAGTCTCAATATGAGCTCATCAAGGATAAGGGAAAGGGAACGTCCCTAGAGTCGCTAGGAAAGCGAAGGGAAAGGCTTTGAGATATATTACCAAAGTGTCGTTAGGTTACGAAGAAGATTTAAAATATTCCCTGACAACAACGCCAAAATGTTATAACACAATTTGTAGGTTGGAAAAATCCTAACCCAACCAAAAATAAAGTGCTACAACTTGGGAATCATACACCCAATGTCACCTCGATGTAGGTCCCACACTTCAAGTGTGACTAGGTCACTCTAGGGAGGTGATCTCGATGACCCTAGGGGGAATGATATCGATATGGATAGAGATGGAAATGGAGCCCCTAGAGGTAAAGTATAAGTGGAGTGAAATGTGTGTAATGAATTCTTGGGAAGGTCCAAGGGTTTCCAAGTATGTTGACTAACCTGTAAATGGTGAAATGCATGCCAGAGACATAAGAAAAACCACTTTGCAATGATGTATGTTAGTTGGTTCAGCGAGTTAAGCTTGTTGTCGCTAATTTTCAACAATATATAATAGTATATATCAGGAATATTATGGTACTATAATCTTCTCAATAAATTCTAGAGATCAAGTAGAAGATACAAGAGAAAGACTAGTTAGTGACTAGCTAAGCTCAAGATGAAAAACCAATATTCTAGCATAAAAAGATAAGGCTGGTGTAAAAACTTGTGTGCAGAAAATTATATCAGAATTATGGATGTAACATTCAATGTATTACAGAAAGAAAATCAACCACTCAAAACCCCTCAAAATTTTCCAAAAAGCATGCTAGACCAAGAAGAATAAGTGTGCAAACTTTGAACAAATCCAATGGTTGATAAGAGAGTTATTCAAACAAATGAGTTAGGGTTTCTGCAGCCCTAATGGCTGAATATGTAATTTTATAACAACATCAAGAATTATCCCCTTTATGGGGATGCTCTAGTGTTTGTGAGGTTCCCAAGGCACAAGGAATACAATCCACTTTGCAAGAAGTAAAAATGACCAAAAATCTTGTTTCTCGGTTCAATATTTTATTTCTCCGATGCAATAATAAATGATTACTGCTCTTAATAATTGGATTAATAGGGTCATGCAAAGAAATATCTAGATAAACTACCTCCTTGGAGGTGTAAACCCTCTTACTCCCCAAGGAAAGTTTCTCTAGCTAGAGTTTAAGCTAAGAGTGTGTGTGCCCTTATACTTCTCTTAGAAAACCCTTGTTTAACCAATAACATGAAGCATAAAATGATGAAGAATATGGTGGGGGTGTATTCCCTTATACTTCCCACCTATCTCCTAGCACAATAACTTTAACTTTAAATAAGTGATAGCATGAAAGTAAAGACCATACCAATTCAAGGAAAACTTCGAAGATAATCCACCATAATAAGAGATAAGCCTTCCAAGGCTAGCGCATCACTTCCATCAACCATAACATCAAGAGATAACCATAAACATGAGCCAAGAGAGACAAATTTTCCAAAGGTGGCGAAAATTTCAGACCAATACTTCTCACAAGAGGGATAGTTATGTTCAAATGAGACCTTATGATCTCTTATTTATACAAAATGTCAGTAAGGTGACTTGTCCATAAATTAAAGGGTAAACCACAAGACTAGGGGTCAAAAACCCTAATATTTCCCCCTTTACAAATTAATTCATTTAAAATTCACTTTTTCACAATAGAAAACCCTAATTTAGAAGGACATCACCCCTTTAGGAGATGTTTTGGAACTAAAAGGAGGTCATTGGTGATGGAGGAGAGTGGAGAGGCTTCTCAAAGCCATGTGTCAAGCATCAATACAACTTCCTTCATGATACCTTCAAAACATCCTTGTGCCAATGCATGTCACCTCACCACCAATCCCTAACCCCCCTAGGTGATTTCATGCTTCTAGATGTGACATTTTTCCTCTCCTATGAATTTTTTTTTGCATGTGGGGGATAGACTACATCGGCCAAGTCATATTTAAGGCCTTCCAAGTTTGATCTTTCTCATCCGGCATGCGGGCCCTTGGCATCCACTTGTGGGATTCAAGCACAGTTTCTCTTTGAGAACGTGATGACCATATTTGGATGTCCCATAATTTTTTTGAGTGATCAAGGAACTCACTTTATTAACAGTACAAACAGAGTTATGAAAAAATAATTTGAGATACATCATCAAAAGAGCACACCTTACCATCCCAAGGAAAATGGTACAGTAGAATATTTTAACAATATTCTAGAAAATCCATTGACAAAGATTTGCAATGTGAATAGGGATGATTAGGATTTGAAGGTGTCAACAATGTTATGGGTTTACATTACTACATGCAAGAATCTTATAGGACAACCACCATCCAAACTGGTGTATGAGCATGAAGCATTGGTTCCATTGGATTATTTAGTACTTAGTCTATGCATTGTAGCGATCACCAACATGACAGAAGAAGGTGTTGCGTAGGAAAGATTGGATCAACTGATGGAGCTAGAAGAAGACATAATTCTAGCAGGATTTCACTAGGAAGTAAAGAAAGCAAAGGAAAAAGATTGGCATGATAGTCACATAAAGAAGAAAATCTTTAAGGAAGGAGATCTACTTCTCCTCTATGACAATAGGTATCTACAATGCTCTGGGAAGTTTCAGATGCACTGGTTAGGGCCTTATTAGGTAGAAACCATCACAAATGGAGGTGTTGTGCAACTGAAATATCTTATAGGGAAGAATCTCAGTGGACTAGTGAATGGAAGTCGATTGAAGTTGTATCAAGACAATTGACCTAACAACCTGAGGTAAAAATAGAAAAAGGAGGTATGAATATACATATTGTATATAGTATATATTAAAAGAAAAATCCATAAATCCATAAAAAGAAGAAATGTAATAAAAAGACAAAAAGATAGGAGAATACTAGAAGGTTTTGATGTAATGGAATTACTAGCATTAACAATGCGCCACAGAAAAACCAGTGTTAAAGACATTGCATTATGGAAAGTAGTTGGCATGTACAAAAGTGTTGTGCATAGGAAAAAGTGAAAAATAAAAAATTGTCAGTTCAAAACAACTATTAGTACGTCGTCCCGCTATAAAGTTGGAAAAGGGGGAAAATGCAGTCATTGGTGTTTTTATCCAAGGATAAGAAAGAAGAGAGAAACCTAAGCTCAAGAAAGTGAGAATTCTTGATAGTAGGTTGAGATTTGTAGCACAACAGTTTAGATTCTAGAAATATGTCTCCATTGTGAGTTGGAGCGCCAAGTAGGGCCGATCGAAATACGAGAAGCAGCGCTCGAGTGACGCTAATAGGGATACAGGGAATGCTGACAATAGTTGATGTGGATGAAATCCATACACCAAAGTATGAGCCACATATCACGCTGGTGGAGGAGGAATAAAACCCATCGCAAGAGGTCAGACATCCTGAGGAAGAAGTGGAAAGAACAGAGTTCGACATATTGAGAAGGAAAGGGGCACATAACAAAGAAAAGGCCATGGGTTCAGTGCAACAGGGCCTACAGTTGGAAGAAGAACAAGATATAGAGCAATAGGGCATACCCGAGGTCAGTGCATCAACCCCATGAGGGAAAAATAAAACTTAGGCTAGAAGCAATGCGCGAGGAATACCACACGCAGAGGCAGAGTTGACAATTGTAATGCCAAAGATCCTGGATGGAGTAAAAGTGGATGATGAAATGATAGGAGGTGTGAACGATATAAGGTATTCATACCATGATGTATCATATACTGTCAAATTCTCAGAGTTGGCACAACACAACTACATGGTGTTAGCAACATTACTTGTCTTCAACATTGGGATATCCAAGTCTACAGGTTGCACGAGGAGTGCCCAAGCGTAGCAAACAGAAGAAGTCCTTTTCGGACTTAAAATCAAGCAAGCGGGAAAAATTATAGTGTCAACGGTCTGGATCCATCCATATGAGCATTTCAACGCTTGGCGGGAAATTTCAAATAGAAAAGTTGCGCTGAAGATAACGCAATGGATGGCATCCACATTATGTGCAGGGAAAGATAACAGTCGTCCATCTAGAGGACACATGGCGCCATATCTACTCGCATCGACGTTTCAGCAATCGGGAGTTCAAAGGGTGAAGGTTCCATGTTGTCGTATCTCTTGAAACCCCAAACCCCGAAATCACCGAAGGCGCTCAATGTTGAGCCCACAGTATCATGAAGCAATCTCGACCGTTCATCCACAGGAGACACCTGGCACGGTTAGGCTCCTCGCCTTTTCTCTCATCGCGACTCGAACACACAAAGAGAAGCTCCTTCATATCCCCGATGCGCGAGGTGCCGAGAGTGTCTGGGGCCCAAGCCCACAGCATTGTCGAGAGAGTTCATAGCCGTCAGATCTAGAGGGACGTGTGGCGCCAGATCAAGTCGTCTCAACATTTCTCTCATCGTGATTTCAAGAAGCAAGGATCAACCCCTTCATATCCGCGAATGTCGAAAGCACCTTTGAGAGTAAGCACAGGGTCACAGCCCATGGTCACTTGGGAGACAAAGAGAGTTGTGCATGAGGAGCCAAAGGCACCAAGTTCAGTTACAGAGGAGATCATCATGATCTCCAAGTGCCATCGGATCTGATTCTCAATCCTGTGTCTCGCTTGGAGTAAATGAAGGCATGAACGGGTGGTTGAAACCTCCTTTCATTCATTAAGTGTGAGGTATGGAGGGTCTGGAAAGCAGTCTGCTCGAAGGAGTCCCGTGTACCATTTTTTCCAAAGCAGCCATGTCGGAGTCTTTGAAGAGACAAAGAAGTCTACACACACTATCTTGGCACTTAATGGCTCAGCTACCCTCCTTACAGGAGCCATGTGCAGTTAAGATGGTGCGTGAAGAAGGATTTCAATACAAGTTTGACTGAAAAGACACCAAGCCCTGGGTGACTGGGCACGCCTCTGTTAGGCGAATTTCCCTGAGTATATAGGCTCAGTTTTGGTATTTTTTTAAGCATCGATGGTAGAGCGAAGCTCCCGATTGTAATATTTTAACAGATACTCTAGTTCTCTGGTTATGCATATGTATGTAAGATTTCTTGTTTAATGAAAGACAATTTCCTTATTCCATCTAGTTTTCATCTCATACTGAGGGAGTTCATGATTGACTAATTCACATGAGTTATTGCAGTTGTGTTATGATAAAGGATTTATTGTGGCACTATTGTATTCTCTGGTTTTCTGCGTTTGAATGTAAGAAAATCTTGTGTTTAAATGTCTTCTTCTACATTCTGTTAGGAACCTGATGTTTACGACAGACCTTCGCATCTCTCTTACACAAGTCTTCCCCCTGCTCGCCCTTACTACAACTCACTGTCTGAAGTTATCTAAGACCTCACTTGCCCATGCATGCCTGGCCTAGTGTTGGAGTTAGAACCACATCGTTTTGAGTTAACCTCCATTTGATCACCCCATTAAAAAAATTGTGACACAAACTGATGGGCGTTGAGCTCTTCTCCTGCTGCAATTCAGGGGTGACTTCCGTCACTAAAATTTCTAGTGTTGTTGTCGAGGACAAAGTTGAAAATTTTCCTCGGGATTGAACGACATTGAGCCTCTAATTCTGAAGGTGCATCAGGTATCAGAGCCTTTAGAGATTGCTACTGTGCACTTGGCGACTCCATTGTGATGACTCCACTGCGGCCAACCTCCCGAGTTAATTGTGTCTTTTAGAGGTAGACACACGCGGTCTCATCCACAGCTTCCTCTAGCTACACCCGAAACTGATCCAGAGGTGATTCTCAGAAAAGGAAAGGCCTCCGAAGAAGAAGCTTCCACTATAGAACCAGGTAATCTGCCATCTCCTTCTGTAGGAACTCCTTTTTCTCCTCCTTAGTTTCTTAATAGACCTCCTTCAGAAGTTTCCCATTTCCTGAATTTGGGGAGTGTTCCTGCTGAGTTTTCCCCTCCTGGTTTGGGATTGAAGGGAGAAATCCTTGTCACCCCCCTCTCCTCTAAAGTTTTACCTTGGAATAGACCTAGTACTACAGAAGATTTCCCCACTCCTATCTTTACTACTCCTCCTCTTGTTACTATTACTACTCATGTGCAAAGAGGAGCACCTGCTGACTTGAGCTCGTTAGCCTTCTCCTTAAATCCCCTTTTGTTTCCCACTTGTTGTTGGGAAATAATACCCTACGGACTAACAAGATAGGGCTGAACTTGTATGCAGATCATGACCTTAAAGAAAACACTTTTAACCTATCACCCCAATACTCAAACCCCTTTTTTTACACAAAAGCATGTAAAAGACCTACCAACCTTTTTCTATCGATGTTTGATGTAGATCCTCCGTTGTGCTTTATCCGCTTGCTCTCATTGCTCCTTCCAAAGACAATCCTACAATCAAGACAAAACACTACGCATGCATGCTATTCTTCTACCTATGGGTTAGAGATTAAGCATAAATCAAATAAAATATATATCACTCGTGCATTGGGATGGGAAAAGTATTCTTTTATTAATCTCAAGATGAATCAACTTACAATAATGATAGAGACCGACCACCGTTCCTCGATCCTGATCCTGGGCTCCTCCTCTTCTTTGTCCTCCAACTGCTTTTCTTGAATTCTTCTTAGGCTTGAGGAAAGGCTAAAGGGTTGGGACAAAATGGATTCGTCAATTGGGTAGAGTTTCTTTGCTATCTTTTTCCTCTTCCAAATAGTACCCCTACCCCTTCTTTTATAGGCTAGAAGGAGATAGGGTTTTGGACGAACTCTCAGCCATGCATGGCTGGGAGTTTCAGTTAACTGACCCAAATCTTTTCGTCTCGTCGGCAACATTCCTATTTTTGTGCTTTGTTAGGTAAACGCGGGCTGTAGTAGGCCAGCCAGTGTTCCAACGCGTGCAGTAGTAGGCCTGCCAGCGTTCCAACGTGTGCAATAGTGAGTTAGGGCGCGTTTTAATTGATTTAAGAGGATTTTTAAGAGTTTGTTCAGCATGGCTTTGGCAAGGAAGGGGTATGAGTTGGCCTGATGCCAGGTAAGCATGGATGGTGCAATTTAGGGTTATAATAGATGCCCCCTAATGTGTGAGGTCAGAAGAGCATCTGATGGCCGAAATACATTACCAATTCTTTACCAATATGTAYTGATATGCTGAATGAGTGAGCCCAGGAATCAGGAATCGGGAGGTGTCGTMTGCAAAAAATATCAAATGTCTCACCGAGGCGGGCATACCCATGCTCGGGATAAAATAGAACCATGGATACCAATCAAATACACTGTAGATCCATGTCAAACAACTATAAAGAGTGGCCGCGAACAATACACAGCGGAGCTACATCTCGAAATCAGAAAGATATACATAAAAAGTATCCATCTCCCAGAAGCTGATTCGGCCTGATGGTTGTACTTCAGAGCTCGAGCAACAACTTCAAAGTCTTCTAAACTCAGGTAGGAGTGTAATATGAGTGTACAACTGCACTACCCAGAGGTCTTCGACGGCTCGTCGGTTATGGACTTGATAATCTTGATGATCGGACTGAAGGCTTAAGTGATTTCGAACAAAGACTTGATTGGACGTTCAGGATGGCCAGGTATGTGGACAAGAGACATATTGCAGAGGGGTCGACTCAGGCTTAGCAACAAACTTCCCTTGGAAAATAGCACGACAAGTGATAAGACTCAGGCAACATATCTGTTAATCATAATTCTATGAAGCAGGAGGCAACGCAAACTCTCCATATGTTTGGAAGAGTAACCAAACGGTGGAGGACACAACTCAATATAGCGAGAAAAGCTTCCTAAGGTCGTACTACATCCCAAAGTTTGATGAATCAAATGGACAGATGTGTTTTATCCAAGGGCGACTCATGATGCTTTCCAATAAAGAAAATACTTTTCCCATCCTCTTTTTGCAGTATATTTGATTTTTTTGTTCTTTTTGATGATTTTGAAAGAATAAAGGAATATTACGTTACAATGGAGGAACGAGCACAACAAACATACAAGCTCAAGGCACAAGGACAAGACTGATGTTCTAGGAAATGATACTCGAGAAACATCCTCCAGTGGCCAAAGGTGTTAAGACGCAAAGGCAAACTGTTACTAAGCTGATGGGTAAAGGATGCAAATGCGGTTGATAGAACACACAATGGTAACATCCTTTGATGTAAGTTTAACGAGCCCAAAGAAGGGAAGCTCGGTGATTTTTCATGTTTAGAGAGTCTGAAAAAGCATAAAAGGAAACTCCATTGGGGTACCTTTTTCAACAATAAATAGTCTAGTCGGTTCGAAAAAGGGTAAACTAGCACCAACTAGACGTCAATTCAAAACCATTTTAACGAGTGTGAAAAGGACAAGATCACTCGACTATTTTTTCACTTTTAAGGAGTCTGAAAAAAGATTAACTATGGACTCCGTCAGGAATGTTCTTCTGGACCGTTTTAACGAGTGTGAAATAATAAGGTCACTTGGCAATCTTTTCAATTTTAGGGAGTCTGAAAAGAGCTTAACTATGGACTCCGGGGGGGTTTCTTTTTCGTAAATTTAGTCCCTCAGGCCCGAAAAAGGAATAAAATTATACGTGAGGATACTCTTCTAAAGAATGGGAATTCAATAGAGTATTCCTTTGTTCGTACAGTTGACCGTCCGGACCGAAAAAGGGGTAAACTACCGCCGGACAGATGTGACTTCAAATTTCAGTTTAACGAGCGTGAAAGGCCACAAGATCACTTGGCAATCTTTTCATTTTTAGGGGGTCTAAAAATGGCTTAAAAGGAGACCCGTTTAAGGAATGTTCTTCTGGACCAATTTAACGAGTGTGAAGAAACAAGGTCACTCGGCAATCTTTTCATCTTTAAGGAGTCTGAAAAGGGCTTAAAGAAGACTCCATAATGGTTACTTTTCTCAGTTAATCCGGACGATATCGAAAATCATAAATGAAGTCTCGTCGGATGTTGCTTTCGGATCTCGAAGCGAGCTTGAAAAACAACAAAGGTAGCTCATGATCGACACTTTGTGGATCAACGCCTGGCATCTCCTCGGGGGAGTTGTATGCTCCGACGAAAACATTGTCTATGACACCAGGGGTTCTGGAGATATTGATAGGTATAGTTTCAGCGATAGTCGTCATATTTCCCTCAGCATAAATTTCATGTGTAGCTAAGAGGTTAATAGGACACGGCTGATCTCCCGTCATGGTGATAGGGAATTCTCCTGCCTCGATTCGGTGTAACTGTGGGAGGAAATATGATTTGTGATGAAGATCATCCCAAGGTTTGTCCAGACTAGTCATTGCCTCGATTACTACTTCGTCCGAAGGCAAGACTAAATCTAACGAATCGATGTTGGCAAGAGAACCCTGAGCCCAGATAGGCTCATGAAGTGGATCCAACTCTTGTGCGGGAGTCAGATTAGGAGTAGTCGAAGTTTGCTGGACTAAAGAGTACGCTACTTCAGTGGCCGACAAGGGCATGGACATGCCAGTGTGCCCTGTCTCATCCATCATGGCTGATGGGGAAGGAAGAATCCAAGGATCCTGAAAGTAAGTCGTGCAGAACGACGAGACGTGAAAAATCTCATCCTTGTGGTGAGTCGATATAAACTTGACATCACCATGAGGAGGTGGGTAATCAAAAGTACCCATCAAATATGGTCACAAACCAACTCCTACGTTAACGACACCGGCTTGAGGATTATCTATCATGGGAACCGTGGATGCCCCCAAAGCTGGGTCAAGTCTAGAGAAGGACAATTGATCAATGGTCACTATGCGGCCTTCATGTGGAAACAATAAGACTTGGAAAACTGTAGCGACCATCGCTTGCATATCATAAGTCCAACTACTACATCTACTTCGACGCACATGGTCTTTCCCCCTAACTGCATAGGGAAAGAAGGAATGATGCCATGTGGTAGGAAAGAACGACCGTCAAATGTAGTGAGGAGAGTAGGTGATGGAGACAACTCAGGCTGACCAATGGCTTTCCAGCATGCTAACGACATAACGTGAGTCGAAGCGCCCTCGTCGACCACCATGTGAAAGATATTTCGTGTAAAATTTTTCGTGGGATGAGCCACTACTATCTGAAACGCGACGTGGTAAGGCAGACGAGGTTTCAAGTCAGTCGTATCTAACATGATGGCACCCAGGTTACAAGTCTCAGTAGAGCCTAAAGTAGTCAACAAGGCTTTTCTCTGAGTGGGGCAACTTTGGAGTACCTCCAAAGCGGACATAGCACAAGGGGTTTGGGATAAATCTTCCACCACAGAGTAATTATGGGCGGCCCTTGCATTTGGATTGTGAGAAGCTCTCTTAAACGCACCTTTTGGAATGTGTGTCATTGTTTCACCCAATGTCTTCTCGATCTGTAGAGGAAGAGATGGGAGCTCGGCTTCTTTTCCCTTCTCAGAGGCGCTTGGTTTACTATAGTCGTGCACTCTAGTCATTATTAAAGCATCACTTTTAACCATATATACATTCACGGAAGAGGAATTGTTTGGGGGAGGGCAGGTTTATTGGCTGCCCCCTTCGGCACTTGTAGAGGCTTGAGTTAAATTTTGCCCATGCTGAAAGGGATTAGTCAACATAGCCTGTTGTTGCTGTGTGACAAACTTCTGGGCCTCCGCAAGTCGAGGACATAGATGGGTCGGGTGGTCTTCCACACATAAGTTGCATGGATACCTCGCCTTCCTCTTTTCTGTGGTGCCCTCACCAGCATTATCAGTGGGTTTCGTATCCCCCTTACCCTTCTTATGTTGTTTTTTCTTCCCTTCAGGCTGCTGGGTGGCCTTTGGGTTAGTCGTCTGTATGGAGTGCACTTCCGACGTTTGGGTAGGAGGAGCAGCCAAAGCAGTAGTCTGGCTGGTCGTTGAGTGTTGTATAGATAATTGTTGCAATGTTTTGTCAATTGCTCAGCGGGCTTAGTTTGCGCCGAACCAACAATACCGTCGGCATGTGGTCCGGCTCTCTGTCTGGTTTTATCCAGTATCGATCGTGGTGCATCCGGCAGGATGTTGTACAATAGACTAGACTGAGAATAGATAAGCTCAAACTGTTGAGCCCTCATGATGGCATCTTCTTCAGAGAACACCCCAGAAGTTGCAATGTCTTTGGATAATTGTGGTACTAAAGACTTAAGGAACCACTCAAGCAGGAATGCTGGTGGAAGTGGTACTTTGATTAGACTCTTTTGTTGTCGCCACTCTCGGATATGATCAGAGATATGGTATGTTGTCGTCTACTCGAAATTGTCTAGCAACTCTGTGCCGACGTCGTATCTCACAGATAACTGGAAATGGTTAAGGAAGGCCATCACCAGTTTGCCAAAAGAAGAGTATCATGAATGATCAAGCTCTATGTACCATTTCGTGGCACTCCCAATAAGAGTGCGTTGAAACAATCGCAACTGGACAGAGTCATCTTTCAGTGAGTTAGATGAACACCAAAGGTGGAAAGTAGTCACGTGATCACCTGGATCTTCATTAGGCTTGGCCTCGAACTTTGGAATGTCTGAAGGCAACTTCATTGGCATAGGAGGCCAATGCATATCGTGACAGATAGGATCATTTAACAACCGTGTTAAATCTGGCAAGTGTAACRTCGCCAGGAATGGTAGTTTTGGTTGCTGCTGATAGCCTGGATAAAAGGGTCCTGGAGTTTGACTGGCACCAGGTTGCCAGGAAAAGTTTGGCGGCTGGCTCGGGTTCTGGTAGAAACCATGGCCCTGACCAGCATAAGGGTTTTTCATCTGAGGAGACATCATTGGATGATTCCCCATAAAGGACATAGGATGTTGGGCATTCATCTTGTTTGATGGACTTTGGGAAGGATTACCCCATGCCGGTCCCGATGGGAGAGGCATAGAAGTCTGTCTGGGGTTCCATTGACTGTGGAAGGAATTACCCCAGAACGGCATTCCAGAGGAAGGAACGGATCCTTGTCCTGAGTTCCAAGGTCCTTGTATATGTGCCCCCGACGCAGGAATAGTACCCTGTGCCGGAGTAGACTGTCCAAAAATGGGTGTGCCCCCAGATGGGAAAGCAGTAGATGCGAAAGTGTTATTACCAAATGTCCCATTCCAAACAAATGGTGATGAACCTACCGGATGAGTTTGCGCAGGTGTTCCTTGACTCCCGGCTCCAAAGAAACTTGTGTGTGTAGGTTGCCCGACGAACTGCTGATGCAGACCACCGAGTGAAGGGGATGAAGGAGAGATATGACCTCCAGCGTAAGGAAAAGCGTTGAAAGGGACAGGAATGCCCCCAAGTTGACCTTGCAGAGGAGCGTTAGATCTCCCTACCCCCAGACCCAAAGTCTATAAAGTGGAGTGAGTGAGTGCAGGACTTGTACCTGAACTAGACATACCGTATGAAAACGGAGGGCCTGTCACACTAGGTGTGAAAGGAGGTGTGTCCGCCGCGATAGATGGGGTCGGTCCACTGTGCGACGTAGTTACGACCGAGACCATGGTGGCCCGGAACGCCGACAGAGGCAAGTTAGGAGAAGCTTCTCCTGTGGTAGCAATGGTGATGGGAATGGAAGAATTCCTAGAGGAAGTAACATCGTTTGTTGTCATAGTTGTGTGAGGCACTGACAGGCGTTCGTAAAATTGAATTGGCACAATAACTTGCGGCCAAGTATCAGTGGTTGAGGTTTCAACCAATCCAATATTGGCGGTCGATTCCTCCGGGAGTTGCTCGGGCTCAATGGTTGGTAACCCGATTGCTTCGAAAGACCCTTGTTGGTCCAACTTCCGCCTCAATGGCGGCGGGGGTGGCTCCAGGATAACCGGCGGCAGGCCTAGAAGCCTTCGTGACCGGCGGAGCTCTGAATCCTCCACTGTGTGAGAAGATTCACGACATGCTAAGGTATTCTACATGAAAAAACAGTAACACACACTAAAAGAAGCCCCTATGAGATAAGACAAGAAATCACTAACTATTTTGAAGAACAGTTACAACAACCAACACTAGAGCAACTTACCGATGCAAGTGAAACTAGAATATAGAAGCACCCTCTGGGTATACTCTGCAAAGCGTGGCCCGATGTTTGTCCTAGATACCGCAGTATACCCCCGCATTCACCTGTGTATGTCCCTAGAAAAGATTGGCAACTAGTTTTCCAGCACGTGAACAGTCACCAGGCGGGTATAGTCGATAGTCGGGTAGACCACAATGAGCAGGGTATCAAGCCCGAAACCTGTCAAGGGTATCGAGAGAAAATGGTCTGGAAGACAACTGAGGATCTCGAACGGATTTGAGACCCACGAAGCTCCATGGCAAATGAAAACGATGGAATCCCTCAACAAATCCTCGATATGTGTTCTCCACTACGCTCGGTCCAGCTTTGGAGGGGTTATCTCCGCTACCTTTCCTTACACGACCTCGTGTTTAGACCCTGTGTTAGAGGGGGGTCCCAGATAACTTTCCATAACTGGACTTCTACACTCCCTTTGACATACTCCAATGTTTGGTTTGAGTGGCCTTGGAGAATTTACTCTCCAACCTATTCCAAGGCCCTAGTCCTGAGCTAGTGTATGAACCCTACAAACAAAAAGTCTAATAGTTTTTAATTAGCGTTGTTTTTAATGGGATTTTTTACGTCACAAGGTATGAAGGTGAAACTGATGGTGTGTAAAGACTCAAAGCAAAATGAACAAGAAATGCTTGGAAACAAAAAAAATTACAAAAATGCAAAAACCAGCAACTTTTCAACAAGAAAGACTTCTTTTTCTTTTGGAATTTTTCTAAGATTTCATGCAAAAACTTACTAAAAAAGACTTCTTCCTAGCTACTGATGCAACAACACAATATTTAAACCAAGAAGAAAATGAAACAAGAAAAAAAAATTTCTTTTGTCTTTTCTATCAAAACATCAACTAATAAAAGCACAGGCTAAGGATAAGAGGCCCTACCTGCTGACTGTGCAGCCCCAGACTCAAACCTCTGAGAGGAACACTTATCACCACAGGAGGGGATGACTGCCCCACCCAGGCTGAAAAGAAACCAATCAAGCCTGCGACTGTCACTGAAACAGCATGCGTGCAAACACGTGTTGAGCTATAACAGCGTGGGTACCCACGGGCTAAACTTGAACAGGTCGCGGGTCTGTATAAAAGCTAAGACAAAACCAAACACAGGCAGCCCAAACCTAAAAAAGGCCTCTGGTATTGACAACCAGGGTCTCTTAAAGGCTTGGATGATTCTACTTTAACAGAAAAGGAAAATGAATGCAAAATATAACAAACACAATAAAGCAGACTGAAAACAAGACAGTGAACCAGCAAGACCCAGATAGGATCCAGAAAGCCCCCTGAGAATGTAAAATTCTGACAGGGAAGAGGAGACTGCCTCTCAAGCTTTCTGAGTCCTACACGCTACTGAAACCTCTGCAGCAAGCATTCAAACGTGGGCTACAGAAGGTTAGGGCGCGGGTTACATGCGTGCAGGCCTTCTGCGGGCCATGTGTACCTCTATGTGTCCCAATAATAAATGTCAAGCAACAGTCAAGGAAAAAATAGTATTAAGAACCAGGTTTCCTACTAGCTTTGACCTAACAGAAAACAAACAAACAAAGAAACATAAACTCTAATTCTTTGAACTACCCAAAAACCTCACTTAAATCCGGAAACCCTAAGAGTAATATCCCCAGTGGAGTCGCCAATTCTGTTGTTGGGAAATAATACCCTACGGACTAAAAAGCTAGGGCTGAACTTGTACGCAGATCATGACCTTAAAGAAAACACTTTTAACCTATCACCCCAATACTCAAACCCCTTTTTTTTACACACAAGCATGGAAAAGACCTACTAACCTTTTTCTATCGATGTTTGATGTAGATCCTCCGTTGCGCTTTATCCGCTTGCTCTCGCTGCTCCTTCCAAAGACAATCCTGCAATCAAGACAAAACACTATGCATGCATGCTATTCTTCTACCTACGGGTTAGAGATTAAGCATAAATCAAATAAAATATATATCACTCATGCATTGGAATGGGAAAAGTATTTTTTTATTAATCTCAAGATGAATCAACTTACAATAATGATAGAGACCAGCCACCGTTCCTCGATCCTGATCTTGGGCTCCTCCTCTTCTTTGTCCTCCAACTTCTTTGCTTGAATTCTTCTTAGGCTTGAGGAAAGGCTAAAGGGTTGGGACAAAATGGATTCGGCAATTGGGTAGAGTTGCTTTGCTATCTTTTTCCTCTTCCAAATAGTACCCCTACCCCTTCTTTTATAGGCTAGAAGAAGCTAGGGTTTTGGATGAACTCTCGGCCATGCATGGCTGGGAGTTTCAGTTAACTGACCCAAATCTTTTCGTCTCGTCGGCAACTTTCCTATTTTTGTGCTTTGTTAGGTAAACGCGGGCTGTAGTAGGCCAGCCAGCGTTCCAACACGTGCAGTAGTAGGCCTTCCAGCGTTCCAACACATGCAGTAGTGAGTTAGGGCATGTTTCACTTGATTTAAGAGGATTTTTAAGAGTTTGTTCAGCATGGCTTTGGCAAGGAAGGGGTATGAGTTGGCCTGATGCCAGGTAAGCATGGATGGTGCAATTTAGGGTTATAACACCACTCCACTTCGAGACTCATTCCCAGTGGCCCCTTCGTGAACTCCTTCTCCTCCAAGCTCTCCTCCACATAATATTCCTATGGCCGGTGCTAATCCCCCTCTAACTAGAATGGACTCCATAGTCGTTGCCAGATATTCTCCCTTAATTCTACCTCATCCTATGAACCCTCTCCCTGCTGGAGATTACTTGAAGTATATGCCCAAGTTCACTGGGGAAGGGGACATAACTGTGGAAGAGCACCTGGCTGCCTTCTACAGTTATGTAGACAACCTGAACATTGAAAATTAAGATGTCTGGATGAGAGTCTTCGTCCAGAGCCTGGATGGCGAGGTGAGGAAATGGTTTAGAGGATTGGCCCCCGGATCGATTGTTGGGATTGAAGCCCTGGATAGTTCTTTCCTAATGCAGTGGGGAGACAGGAAGGATTTCATGTATTACATGACGGAGTTCGGGTCTTTGAAGAAAATGGAAGGGTAGTCTGTCTCAGACTTCTCCAAAAGATTCAATAAAATGTATAATAAAATTCCTACCGAAATAAAACCCTCAGAAGCCTCGGCCAAAATTTCCTATGCTAGTGCGTTCGGTCCCGATTTCTGTCTTTTATTAAGAGAAAGGAGAGCCACCTCCTTAGCTCAAATGCAAGATGCAGCCATAGAGGTGGATTCAAATGTGTTAGCAGCTGATAGACTAAGGAACAAGGCCGACGAAGACAGGAGGAAGGGAATATCGGAAACCTCAACTTCTGGCCCATTAATGCCCCACCCTCAAGTGGATGAGATGACAAAGATGGTGAAGTCTTTGTCTGCAGAGATGGAGAGAATAAAGGTGGAAGGGAGACAAGCATACAAGGGCCCTCAAAACGTCAAAAACAAAGGAGGTTTCAGGAGGCCAAACCATATTACTTCCCTGACTGTGCAAAGGGAGAGGGGAAGAGACAGAGAAGACCAGAAGATCCAGGCCCCTTTCCAAAACAATTTTATGGCCGAGGAAGAAAAAGTAGGAACAGGAGAGATTGATCCTAAAATCCATTGCCTCGGAGACACTCCTCCTTTTCCTCATCTCACTCGATCAGCATATGAGGAGTCTCTCATGGACAGTCAGCTAAATGAACTAAGCAAGGAAGGCAAGGCTAGTGGCAGCCAAGGCAGGTATGATCTGAGGTCAAAGAAAAAGACTATAGTGCCTGATGTTCATGAGCAGTCCACTAGAATAGAGAAACCTGCTAATGAAGTAGCCAATAGTCACAGAGGTAAGAAGCACCAACCCCTCTCTCCCATAGTCCAAAGTCATGCTCCCGAAATAAGAGAAATCCCAAAGCTGACATCTTCTTTTAATTTCGAGTATGAAATTCAAAAGATCAGGATCCCTATGCCCCTAACTGAATTGATTAAACATGAAGGGTTCAAGAAACGCTTCTCTGAGCTTTTGCAGCCTGAGGTCTCATGCCTCCCCACAGACTCCATCAATTTGCAAGATGAAAAGCCTGCAGTTGTCCTAGGTCCTATGGTAGAAGACATGAATGACTCATCCCCTCCCTTCTACACTTCCTTGAATATACACAACAAGGTGCTACACAACTGCTTGATGGATTCAGAATCTTCTCACAACCTCATGCCCAAAACTGTCATGGAAGAACTAGGGCTAGAAGTCACCCGATCCTATCATGACCTCTATTCCTTCAACTCCAAGAAAGTTCAATGTCTCAGGGTTATCAAAGACCTAGTCGTAACCTTGTTTCAGTTGCCCATGAAAAGTGTGGTCATGGATATTGTAGTGGTTGATGTCCCCCCCAAGTTCGGTATGTTGTTATCAAGACCTTGGATAAAAAGACTGGGGGGAACCTTGCAGATGGACCTGACCTATGCTACTATCCCAATCTTTGGGGGAGAACATAGGAGGCTATATAGAGAAGCCCAATTGGCCAATATAATCAGTGATGAAGCCAATCCTACCAACCATCCCATTTTTGCCCTGGACACTGATTTAGGTTCTAGTTTACTACAACTCACTCATGCTCCTGAGCCTCCTCTTAAAATCAGAGAGAATCCCTCCACTCCTCATGAATTTCCTCCCTCCATCACCCCCGTCTGGAAAATGTTTTTTGATGGAGCCTGTTCCAGAGAAGGCGCTGGCACTAGGGTGTTTTTTGTGTCACCTTCTCAAGAGACCATATCCCTGTCATGCAAGCTGGAGTTTGAGACCACCAACAATGTGGCAGAGTATGAAGCACTCGTTCTAGGATTGAGAGCCGTAAGGGAAATGGGAATTCAGGAGGTAGCAGTGTTCGGAGACGCAGAGTTGGTGGTCCAACATATCAAAAACGCTTATCAGGCTAAGCACCCTCGACTCAGAAATTACAGGAATGAAGTATGGGACCTAATTGACAATTTCTTCTCAGCCTTCAACATCTCTTTTATTCCAAGGGAGGATAATACTGTGGCCTATTATTTAGTTGTTTCAGCTAGCCATTTCAAGGTCTCTCAGTCGTCTATGGAAAAATATGATGTTGAGATAAAATATAGGCCCTTTGTACCAGACAATATGAAGCATTGGAAGGTATTCGAAGATGATCTGGAAATTGAGAAATTTCTCCAATCCGTTGATGAATTTTCTGTGTTACACATTGATCAGGATCCTGATACAGAAGATAACCCTCACCCTGAGGTGTTTTTGAATAAAATTGCTAACCACCAGATCATTCAGCTACCTAGCAATCACATTCCGAGGGGACTAATTCCTTTAGAAAGATTGTTCGATGGGAATGATGTGGAAGTAAAGGATAGGTTTTCATGTGAAGATGCTGACACAGCTGAGTGCAACATTGGCACACTTGAGGAGCCTAAGTTTGTCAAGCTGTCAAGGAGTTTGACCATAGAACAAAGAGTCGAATATACTGAGTTGCTGAAAGAATTTGCTGATGTGTTTGCATGGACCTACGAAGACCTCAGGACATATGACACATTTGTGATTGAACACAAGATCCCACTGAAGGAAGAGGCTAAGCCTTTCATCCAGAAGCTAAGACAGATAAATCCCATGTTGTTTCCTGTCATGGACAAAGAATTAAAGAAGTTGTTAGAGGCCCAGATCATTGTTCCCCTGAGATATTTCGAATGGGTGGCCAATTTGGTTCCAGTAAGGAAGAAAAGTGGAGAAATTAGACTTTGTGTCGACTTCAGGAACCTGAACAGGAGATCAAAGAAAGACAATTATCCCCTGCCCAACATGGAACACATTTTACAAAGGGTAACCGGAGCATCTAGGATCTCCATGATCGATGGTTTCTCTGGATATAATCAGATATCAGTCATGCCTAAAGACAGAGAAAAGACAGCCTTCACCACTCCTTGGGGAACATTCATGTATGTCAAAATTCCATTCGGACTGATGAATGTAGGAGCGACATTTCAACGAGCCATGGACATAGCCTTCATCGAGGAGAAAGATAAGTTCATGGTGATCTATCTGGATGACATAACAGTCTTTTCCAGGTCTGACAAAGAGCATTGTTGTCACCTGAGAAAGGTTTTTTCGAAATGTCAAAGGTTTGGCCTTTCCCTTAATCCCAAGAAATCTTTGTTTGCTATGGAGGAGGGGAAGCTATTAGGCCATATAGTATCAGCAGAAGGAGTGAGAATTGATCCTAGTAGAGTGGAGGCAATTCGGACCCTGTCACTTCCCAGATCTAAGAAGGAAGTTCAGGCCTTTCTGGGGAAGATTAATTTTCTAAGGAGATTCATCTTGAATTTTGCTAAGCTGGTAAAGCACATCACAGCCATGCTCAAGAAGGTAAATGAAGTGAAATGGACCGCCGAACCCAGGAAATCTTTTGTCCAAATAAAAAAGGCATTGACTGAGGCACTTGTGCTGATCAGTCCTGACTATTCCAAAGATTTCCTAATTTTCTCTTTCACCTCTTTTGATACAGTAGAAGCGGTCTTGTTGCAGAGAAATGAGGAAGGGTGAGAGCAACCCATTGCCTTCTTCAGCAAGGCATTAAGAGATGCAGAGGCCAGATATGAAATCATGGAGAAACAAGCCTATGCCTTAGTGAAATCTCTCAAATCTTTCAGAGTCTATGTCTTGCACTCAAAAGTGACCGCATACGTTCCTTTAGCCTCTATGAAAGACATCCTTGTACAGCCCAACATTGATGGAAAGAGGAGTAAATGGATAGCCAAGATCCTATAATTTGACTTGGAAATAAGACCTACCAGATTGATCAAGGGTCAAGGCTTAGCCAAGATGTTGGATGAAACTAATCGCAAATTTTTGGGGGTGGATTTCGTCAATGCACAATCAAAAAATCAGCAGAATCAGTTGTCCGACGTAGACCCTCAAACAAAAACCTTATTGGATCAATGTTCTTGGTATAAGGATGTCATATATTTTCTGCAAGAGTTGCGGCCCCCAAATGGCCTGCAAAGAAACAAAGCAAGAGCTCTGAAGCTCAAGGCAGTCAGATACTGCCTTATCGATCAAATTTTATATTGGAAAGACCCCCTAGGAGTGATTTTAAAATGCATGGATCCACAAGAGGCCGATAGGATCATGGTCGAATTTCACAGTGGCCTATGTGGAGGGAACCATTCCTGGAAGACCACAACCCACAAAATTATCAGATTTGGGTACTATTGGCCCACCTTGTTCGCTGATGTCCATAGAGGAGTTAGAGCCTGTATCTTGTGCCAAATATTTTCAGGAAAACAACAACTCAAGTCTCTTCCTTTACAGCCTGTAGCTGTTTCAGGACCTTTCTAGCAATGGGGCCTAGATTTTATTGGAGAAATCCACCCTGCTTCCAGCGGGCAACATAGATGGATCCTGACTGCCACGGATTTCTTTACTAAATGGATTGAAGCTATCCCCACCAGGAGTACTTCCCACAAGGTAATCAATGGTTTCCTGGAAGACCTCGTCATAGGTTCGGCTGCCCAAGAAAGATTGTTACTGATAACACAACCTCTTTCAAGGCTGAGATGTTAGTCATTTTCTGTGAACAATTCGGGATCAAGCTAATTCACTCCACCCCATATTATCCCCAGGGAAACGGTTTAGTAGAATCCTCCAACAAAAGCCTAATAAGGATCATCAAAAGATTATTGGAAGACAACAAACAGGCTTGGAACTCGAAGATAAAATTTGCTCTATGGGTTGATCGGGTGACCAAAAAGAGATCTATAGGCATCTCCCCTTTCCAGTTAGTTTACGGAGCAGAGGTTGTCTTCCCTTCTCAGCTGGCCATACCTGTAGAAAAATTCTTCCAGGATTATCAAGAAGAGCCTAATGACATGATCATAAGAATTCATCAACTAGTAGAAGTCCAGCAAGTCAGAGAACAGGTGATGATCAGAGTTCAGAACCATCAACAGAGGATCAAGCAGGTTTTTGATAAGAAATCCAAGAAGGAGGAGTTCCAGGTAGGAGACCTGGTACTGAAATGGGATGCTCCTAAACAAGACAAGGGAAAGCACGACAAATTTGAATCCGTATGGATCGGGCCCTTCAAAATCTCTGAGGTTTTCTCAAATAACACATATCGGCTACAGGTTTTGGAGGGTGAAGAAGTTTTCAATGGCCCAGTAAATGGGAATTTTCTTAAAAAAAAATTTGTCTGAGCCTTCGGTGGCTCCCTTGTTTGTAAATATTGTCCTTTTGTCTCTTTGTTTTTTAATTTTATTGTTTCGGCTTAGTAAATTACTCCATAGCCCAACAGTAAGGCACTGTAACTGCAAAATGAGTCCTTAGAGCATCACAGGGATGACTCTATCCCTCATGGAGCCTAAATGTTAGAAACATTACTTGTCTTCGGTATTGGGATATCCAGGTTTGCAGGTTGCACGAGGAGCGCCCAAGCGCAGCAAACAGAAGAAGTCCTTTTCGAACTTAAAATCAAGCGAGCGGGAAAAATTACAGTGTCAACGCTCTGGATCCATCCATATGAGCATATCAACGATTGGCGGGAAATCTCAAATAGAAAATTTGTGTCAAAGATAACGCAATGGATGGCATCCACATTGTGGGCAGGGAAAGATAACAGTCGTCCATCCAGAGGACACGTGGCGCGAGATCTATTCACGTCGATGTTTCGGCGATCGGGAGTTCAAAGGGTGAAGGTTCCATGTTGTCCTATCTCTCGAAACCCCAAACCCCGAAAGCACCGAAGGTGCTCAAAGTCGGGCCCACAATATCACGAATCAATCTCGACCGTCCGTCCACAGGAGACACCTAGCATGGTTAGGCTCCTCACCTTTTCGCTCATCGCGACTCTGACGCACAAAGAGCAGCTCCTTCGTATCCCCGATGTGCGAGGTGTCGAGAGTGTCCAGGGCTCGGGCCCACAACATCATCGAGAGAGTTTAGAGTCGTCAGATCTAGAGGGACGTGTGGCGCCAGATCAAGTCGTCTCAGTGTTTCACTCATCGCGATTTCAAGAAGCAAGGATCATCCCCTTCATATCCGTGAATGCCGAAAGAACCTATGAGAGTAAGCACGGGGTCACAGCCCATGGTCACTTGGGAGACAAAGAGAGTTGTGTAGGAGGGGCCAAAGGCACCAAGTTCAGTTACAGAGGAGATCATGGCAATCTCCAGGCGCCATCGGATCTGATTCTCAATCCCGTGTCTCGCTTGGAGTAAATGAAGGCATGAACGGGTGGTTGAAACCTCCTTTCATTCATTAAGTGTGAGGTATGGAGGGTCTGGAAAGTAGTTTGCTTGAAGGAGTCCTGTGTACCATTTTTTCCAAAGTAGCCATGATGGAGTCTTCGAAGAGACAGAGAAGTCTGCACACGCTAGCTCGACACTTAATGGCTCAGCTACCCTCCTTACAGGAGCCATGCACAGTTAAGATGGCGCGTGAAGAAGGATTTCAGTACGAGTTTGAATGAAAAAACACCAAGCCCTGGGTGACTGGGCACGCCTCTGTTAAGCAAATTTCCCTGAGTATATAGGCTCAGTTTTGGTATTTTTGTAAGCATCGATGGTAGAGCAAAGCTCCTGATTGTAATGTTTTAACAGATACTCTAGTTCTCTGGTTATGCATCCGTATGTAAGATTTCTTGTTTAATGAAATATAGTTTCCTTATTCCATCTATTTTTCATCTCATACTGAGGGATTTCATGATTGACTAATTCACATGAGTTATTGCAGTTGTGTTATGATAAAGGATTTATTGTGGCACTATTKWATTCTCTGGTTTTCTGTGTTTGAATGTAAGAAGATATTGTGTTTAAATGTCTTCTTCTACAGTCTGTTAGGAACCTGATGTTTACGACATACCTTCGCATCTCTCTTACACAAGTCTTCCCCCTACTCGCCCTTACTACAACTCACTGTCTGAAGTTATCTAAGACCTCACTTGCCCATGCATGCCTGGCCTAGTGTCGGAGTTAGAACCACATTGTTTTGAGTTAACCTCCATTTGATCACCCCATTAAACAAATCGTGACACAAACTGATGGGTGTTGGGCTCTTCTCCTACTGAAATCCAGGGGTGACTTATGTCGCTAACACATGGAATGTGAAGGAGAGGGCCCATCAGGTGCATCGCTATTTAAGCTTGCGCAATGGATCATGGGGCTCTATAACACATGGATTATGAAATTATTGGATATAACAAAATTTGGGTGCGGTAAATACATCAAAAAATGTGTGAAACAACTCCTGTAAAGGGTGCATGGAGGTGTCTTATGGATGGATAGGCCAGTGCCTATCAATGTGGACTTAATAGCAATAATTACTAGGCTATCCATGGATGGGGAGAAGCCAGAACAATATCTGGATGACAAGAATAAGGAAAAGGTCATTTCTAATGAAATGAAGGAAAAATATGTCACGGATAGAAGGAATAGGGGGATCAATATCAATGCCATAAATGATCCAGTGACAAGATTCACTACAAGATTGTTAAGGGGTAAGTTAATCCAGAAATGTAGGAATGAAGAAGTACCAACAAGGGTGGTAGCGGCTGCAACACAGTGCACAAAGGGGAGCTCGATGAAATGGGTCCCTTATTTGATCAATTCCTTCATCAAATATTGTAAGGATACAAAATAATGGGGCTCTAAGTTCCACTACTTGTGGATACTCATCCTCATTGCACTTATAGGTTGGAAGGAACCAATGTATACTGTGCTTCTTTAGAGATTAGGAAAGTGTGGCGAAACCCGGTACACTTCATTAAGGAGCACAACATACCTGAATAAGAAGAAGGTGAACAATGATACATTTGCACTATACCTTTCAAATATCCAATATCACTTAGCCAACACGTGGAGGATTTCACCTGAGATAGTCCAAGAGTTTGGACATATTGCTAATTTTCAGGCCATGTGCCACAGTATGTGGTTGCAGGAAAAGAGGGATCCATCGAAGGAATGGTTACAACTGAGCTACTGTGTGATAACGCGGGATATCCAAATGTGGGTCCAAGAGTGGCCTAATGAATGGAAGGTGCCAGTAAGTCCAAGGGGACTGACAACAATACAAACTCAGACGCAGGACATATGTTGTCCCTTGACCAAGTTTTGATGTTACTTGGGCATATTTGACTATTTTTGGGACTTCGATAGCCTGTCAAATATGGACCACCAGACAAAGAAGAGATCAAGGGATATTGGCCCACTTTCGGGTCCCTTTTTGGGTTTTGGGACAATTTAATGGGAAAGGGATTTCGGCCCACGGGTTTACCCACGTTTAGGCCCACTTTTGTATGTATAAATAGACATCTAAACATCTAGTAGAAGGGGGGATTGTATTGTATCTATGTGATATAGGCTAAGTGCCAAGACAGGATCTTTGTGATCGAGAGTTTTGTACATTTTGTATAGACTTGCAGAGATTAGTGCAAGTCTGCAAGATACCAGATATATAAAATATGCAGAACAGATACGAAATGCTAGAAATAACAGAATAACAATAAAATATCCAGCATAATCTTCACAATACACAGAAATGATATACAAAATAGCAACAGAAATAGCACTTGAACAGGAATAGCACTTGATTCAGATAGCAATGTTCACAGGCCTCTTCGAGGGGGAAACCTCCAATCGAGCAGCGCTCCGTTACAATAATATCCAAGCTAGGGTTCTCATACCCTCGACTCCTATTTATACTAAAAAGAAGCATCTAGAGGAAGATCCTTCTAGAAGCGGAAGCTTCTATTAGGTCTTCTTACATCCGTCTTATTCTATTTTATTGAAAGGTCTTATTAATATTGACCTTTATTACATCCGAATACATTGATCTACCTATGTGCGGGTTAGGACCTTAACATGTCCACCCCCTTAAAAAGAGCCTTGTACTCAAGGCTTGAGATGTGGAAACTGCTGCAGAATGGTAGCTGGTTCCCAAGTGGCATCTGCTGGAGTCATATCTTTCCACTGTACGAGCACTTCCTTGATGGTTCGCTGATGCAGGCGACG
>ML792081.1:116165-143960 GCA_009831015.1 Picea engelmannii | reverse complement strand
TCTACATGCATAGGCATGGAAAATATTGCATGCAAAAGGTGCATAGACGCTATAAATACACGGTACAGAGAGGAGATTAGTTTTTGGTTACGGTGGGAATTTGCAGTGGCTATTGGAGTTTGTTGTGGTGATTCATGGGTGAAGAAGAATCAGAGTGGCGCAACGAAAGCGTGGTGGGCCCATAACCTGGACATTGCAAATGATCTGAGCAGAAAGGCAATAAGGCAGACAGAGTAACGAAGTGGAGCAGAACAGTGATAAGTCAGGTAGGCCATCATCGAACATCATATCACTGTAATAAATTCAGTAGCAAAGATTTATATTTTAGGGTGGTTGGGAGGTGCTAGGGAGGACTGTTGTCCTCAGAGGTTCAAGTGGGTGCTTGAACACAGAGAGTTGGTGCTTCCTTCTAGTTGGTGCTAGAAAAAAAAACCAGGGAGTCAATGCTTCCTTCTAGTGGGTGCTAGATAAAACAGGGAGTTGGTGCTTCCTTCTAGTTGGTGCTAGAAAAAAACCAAGGAGTCAGTGCTTCCTTCTAGTGGGTGCTAGAGAAAACAGTGAGTTGGTGCTCTCAGCAAGTTGTAGCTTGCAAAACAGAGGTTGCAGCCTCATTATGAGTTGGTGCTCATATGTATGATAATGTAAAGAATGTAACTATTACTTATCATATAAAGAAAAAGAGGTTTTTACCATGTATGGGTTTCCTCAAGAAATATCTGTCTCTGTATTTCTCATATGTGTGACTGATGCTGAATTTTCCATTGTTTATTTCCCTGCATTATTGTGATTATCATTTAGTGTCTCAGCAAAGAGTTTAAAAGAAGCATAATTTTTTAAGCACGGTAACAACTGATTCACCCCCCCCCTCTCAGTTGTCCAACATACCTACCTACCTACCCTTTCTAAGCAGTGCCATCAACCAAGATAGTGTGCCAAGATATTTTGACTATGCTTTGATCACGACGTACCTCTCGAAAGGGATACATGCAGTTCGATCCAACCAGGATAAGCTCATAGCATTGAAGTTTAGTGACTTCAACCTTGGCGACAAGAAGTCTTACAGCATGCTCACCCCACACAGGTATCTGACCAGGACTAAAGGAAAGAATTTGAATATTATCCTGCAACCATGGACCTAGAACCTTGCGCAATCCACATCGTTCAATGTGATGAAGATCTCGCACTTCAGCCGACACTAGGAAGTAAACGCATGCGTTAAATTAATGGTATCTTGCTACCACAGAGGTTACTTATGGTTGAACCATTGCATCACTATGGATCCAACCTTGATCAATCGGATCACAAGGCTGAGCATGCAAGGCTCTGACCCATAGGACTTTTACCCTGGAAAGACCTCAGATCGAGCATTAGCGTAGAGAATCAAAGAGACTTATGGTGATGTCGATAAGGGAATGTGAAGTTACAAGGTAACCTCTATCTAGAATGACGTGGTGAGCCTCGCATGTCAGCTGATCGTAGGCAAGATAGTTCATAAGAACTGGCCTCGCAGGAAAGTGACTGGATTCGTAGTTGACCTCACAAGAAAGTGATTGGATTCGTAGTTGACCTCGCAGGAAAGTGCGTGGAGGGACTACAAATGAATTGGGCGCAGTACCTTATAAACCAGCTGGAGCTTGATTGCAGAGAAGCACAAGACCAAGGGCATGAGTTACACTTTAGCTGGCTTCTCATCCTAATCACATCCATTGCATGGGAAATGCCGGAAGGTGCAACCTTCCCCGACATTGAGCCCTTCGAACCTTTGGCTGTGAATTTCAGTACCTTGTGGTACTCTAATGATATGAACAAGCAGTGGCAATCCAATGTCGTCTTCCATACTTACCTCAACCACTTGAAACAAGCCATCCAGTCCGATCCTCAGATGACCCCGAATATCGTTCATAGGTTTAGACCCTTAATGAAGTTCAGTGCGGATCGCCACTTCATTTATATAACAACGCGCACTGATGAGCACAAGCAGCAGTTGCAGTCATATTACAAGCTAACAGAGGAAGACTTAGAGGAAATCACTAAGGAATGGTCAATAAACCTCCTTATTCCAGCCAACCCTACAGAGTTGTCTGACATAGATAGCCCAGAAGCTACGCAGGATACACCCAGACCAAGCAAGACGAAGAATCATGAAGAGGTTCACGATGTAGATAGTACATCTGTGAGGACTGCATCCATTTCACCAGACAAAGGGGGTGATGGCGAAGAGATCAAAGGTGCAGAAATTGAACAACAGAAAGATGAAGTACCACCGCCTATGGACAAAGAATACTTGTCGAAGAAATGAAAGGTTTCGCCTTCGAAATCTTCCTCCCAGAAGAAACCTAGAACCCCTGTAACCAAGATGTGGACTACCCTCACATTGGATGATTTTAATTTCATCATTGTAGTTGTGAATGATGCTTCACAGCAGGTACTAGAGAAGCAAGAGGTGAAGCAGTAGAAGATGTATAATCATATCAAGGTTGAACTCCCTGGAGTGCAACAGGCACTCCAGTCTAGCCTTGCAGTCTCCACTACTCCTCTGACAGCAGGAACAGTAGAACCAGGAGATGAGCCAACCCAATTGCACTAGATTGTCAATAAAGTTGAATCTCACCTTTGATGAGCTCGGGAAGAGACAGCACAAGCCATCCAGGCTTTGACACAGGTACAAGGAGTACTTGTTGAGCAACACAATGCTGCAGAATGATAAAATCTTTCTCTTCAAGCACAGTGGGACAAAGAGAAAGCGGAGCTACAACAGAGCAAGGAGCATTTGATCACGGAGCAGCTAGAAGTAATGGAACTGGTCAACAGAGAACTTCACTCTGTGATCGTCATAGAAGTGAGAGTTGAAGAAAAAATTCCACAGTAGGTGGCACATCTTGAAGAAGTGATCCAATAGCTTCAGCAGCACATCACAGACTTGGAAATTCGTACTGTGCCCAAGACTCTTCCAGAAATCAAAGACCTAAGAGAGGCAACTGCTCGTAGTGCAGTTGGAAGAATAAAATCCATTGCCTTGAAGTGCAAGTAGCTGAGCTCTAGGAGTGCTCAGACTTATGAAAACCTCACGGAGAATCCAGAGTTAAAAGCATTGGAGTCACAGCTCCAAGAAGCAAAGAAGCATGCAAATATGTTACAGGCGTAGCTAAAGGCCTTGTCACCAATTGAAAGGATGAAGAGGTTTCCAGAGCAATGCACGGCCCAACAACATATCCACATGATATAGAACAAAGTGATGGAAGTCTCTCAATGACTTCAACCAGTGAAAGAGAAGGCATGCCAACTGTTCATTGAAGTTGAAAGCCAAGGAGTAGAACTTGAACAAGTTGTGAGTGCAACAGAACAATGCCTAGAAGGACCAGTCAATGACGCACTCATCCAGGAGTTCACTGAGCAAGAGGTAGTAGCATTGCAGCAGGTTGAAGAAACTCAAGCCAAGCTCGAGGTGTTCAAGGCAAAATTTCTCAGACCAGAGTGACTCGAGAGGAGTCACAAGTGAGTGTTGGGGGCTTGTTGGCCCTTAACCAAGTTTTGAAGTTACTTGGTCATATTTGACCGTTTTTGGGACTTTGACAGCCTATCGAAGATGGAGCACCAAACAAAGCAGAGATCAAGGGATCTCGGCCCACTTTCAGGTCTCTTTTTTGGTTTTGGGACAATGTAATGGGAAAGGAATGTCGGCCCATGGGTTTACCCAGGTTTAGGCCCACTTGTGTATGTATAAATAGACATCTAGACATCTAGTAGAAGGGTGGATTGTATTGTATCTATGTGATATAGGCTAAGTGCCAAGAAGGGTTCTGTGTGATCAATATTTTTGTGCATTATGTATAGGCTTGTAGAGATTAGTGAAAGTCCCCGTGTGAAGATATAGAAGGCTTTGTGTTGAAAGGCAAGGAAGAAGGATCTAGTGGGTTGTGCAGATCTTCTATCCTTTGCGAAGTAATCATTTCTATGGATTTGTGTTTGTAACCGATTGGCCAACGATAATAAAGAAGAAGATTTGGTGGATGTAGCCCCAGGGTGGGGGTGAACCACGTAAATCTGTGTGTTATGCTTTGTGCCTTCACTTGTTGTGCTTATCTCTACTTTTGCTAAGTGCTTCGATATATTTAGATGGATATATTTATGCTTTGTGCTTATTAGATGTGTATGAATAGCGGATATGATATGTATGAAGATGCTTAGTGTTGATCTACTGAATCTAATCTATTTTACTGTTACTAAGTACTAAGATACCTTAGATCTAAGTGAATGTTGCGATGCTCTATGCTATCTGTGAAGTATAACAAGGAATGAATATTGATTAATGATCGATGCTAAGTGGTCTATAACCGATATAATCATAGATCTGTGTCCCAGCTAAGGTTGCAGACACCTAAGTCTTGCAACCACCCCTGCCTCTACCTCAGGTGAGACTTCATCTGCTTCGCAGGTGTTGCCGAAAGGGTCGGTAGTTAGGGTTTTGTTGGTGCGCTCTTGTAGCATTGAACCCTGGGTCTGCCCCTGTGCCAACAGCATAACACTCCCTAAGTAGAACACAGGAAGAAATGGTGCGAGAAAAAAGAAGAGTAAAACACAAGGCTAGTTGGGGGGAAGCCACCCACCTTAAAAGAAATAAAGAAGAAAACACGAGGTGTTTCTACACAGGATCCACCGCGAACAGGGCAGACACCGGGAGTTACAAGAGAACAAGTGCACAGAACATAAGTTAGGAAAAAGACACATGATATACCTATGGAAGAAGAAGTTAGACAAGAGACAGGGGTTGATACACACATGCCAGAGACGTGATCTGAGCCAACAGATGCCTAAAAGAAGAGAACAAGGGGGCAAGCAAGTGGCTCAAGGAAGAAGGCAAAGGCCCATAGGACACCACCTCACACATCACTAACAACATATGATGTCGAATTTGTAGCTACAACCATTGAAGATTGGATATCATAGGCTTGGGAGAATGCCGAGAAGCATAGGGATTAAATTATTGAGCAGGTGTAGAAGGTAAAAAATGTGTTGGAATAGTTAAATATCAGGGCAAAGTAGCAACCAAAAGACACATCAATAAAGACTATGGAAGGAATGCCAACAGGGGGGAAAATGAAGATCATAGCATAGGGGAGCGCAAATTTCATGATAACACACGATATGTTGTACATTGATGAGGAGGCAGAACATAAGCCTCTAAAGGAGATAAATACATTGGACTTTGTGTTTCCCAAGATCCCGACAAAGGAACTGTACAAATTGTAGATTAGTGTCACACAGGAAATCCAGTCTAGGGCAAGGTCAGATGTGACAAATTTATAGACAACATAAGAGGAAGTCGTAACATTGAAATAAGAAATTAGCCATGAAGGGTAGGATAAGATTTTGGTGAAAAAAACGATAGAAGAGATGGAGAAACACATTGGCACAATGTTTCAAACCATCCCGGACAACGCAGGAGCAGAGGAAGTATCATCAGAGAAAAATATGAAGAAACTAGCTTAGTCTTTGGAGAAATATAAGAACCAAATAAAGGATTTGGAGGAGCACATAGTACCCACTACTCCTCCACAAGTAACTGCATGGCGAGATCAAGACACAACAAAATCTGAGGAGAATATAGTGTAGGCTATACAAAATATGACAAAGATGTTGGAGAAAAGTGCCCAACTATGGACACAATTACAAGAAGATGGAAGCTTGCAGGAGATGCAAGGAAAGGAGGATAGGGTCCATGTAGCAATGGCAGACTTTAAACAGAGACAAAAAATGATGTCATTGCCTGAAAAAATTAAGAGAACTGCATAAATGAAGAGTCTACAGTCAAAAGAAAAGGAAGTGCAGGTAGATAATATTGCAAGGCACGCTCAGTTGTAGCCTTTGCAAGAAAAGGATGAACAATCGGTCATAGAGGTGTACACAACAAAGTCAAAAGTGGAACAAATAGGCTTGGAGGGGGGAGAAATACTAAAACCTCCAGTCACTATGCAGATGGTAGAAGCCATGGCGTAAAATAGAAAGCAGGCTCAGGGTCAATTCCACAAAGCAATAGATATGTATGAAGCATTGGCACATGCAGTGAAATATGCAAGAATCAGTGAGTGAATCAAAACGAGTTGCGATGTCAGTGTTGGGGGTCTGTTGGAGCAGGCCAATTTCGAGAGAAAATCAAGGAAGTTTTGAAGGAATCAAGGAAACTCCGAAAAATGGGGAGATCACTGAAAACATAGGAAAAGCAGTGTCGAAAATAGAGGAAAACCAATGACGAGGAAACGTAGTTACAAAGTGGACAAACTATTGCGGAGCAGTTGGAAAGTGGACAATCATCGACTTGGAGAATAGTTGGATCGTGGACCAACCGATATTGAGTCAGTTGGAAAGTGGACAAACCTAATCCACTTAGGGTTAGAGTTTTTGTAAGGGCATTGTCCCATTTTTTTGGTATAAGTAGAATGTATTAGGATTGGGGAAGAGGTTGGTTGAGAGTTGGAAGTTCTTAGTTTTTTCGAGTCCTATATTTTGTTAGTCTACTCTAAGGTTTGTGAAGACTATCTCGATCTGTAGAGATCGATTGTAATGGAGGAAGAAATGTACAATGTGTGACACTAGATTTTGCAAGAAGATTAATAAAGAGTTGAAGTGACTCATCTTTGTGGACATATCCCAGGAGGGGGTGAACCACGATATATCTGGGTTATGTGTGAATGTTTGCAGTACTTTTGGTTATATTTACTTTAATGAGTCTTATGATGAACATGTTAAAATGATAAAGGAAATAATATTGCGCACTAAGGATAAACGGATGAAATCTGTAGAACAACACTAAATGGATGAATGTCATAGTTAGTATTCAAATATGAATCTTATGTTGCAGTAAATAAATATATACCATTGGGTATATGTTGTTATAATGGTTAATGAAGTTCTGTTGGAATAGGTGTGTCACTGGTTAGAACTAAGATCCAACTAGGGTTAGCATAGTAAATGGGTATTCGAGGGATAGAAGTTGAGTATATATAATGCCTCTAAGAGAGAATCACATCCCATCCCATGGTTGCAAGCACCTGAGTCCTGCGACCACCCATTAAATCCATCTTGGGTGAGACTATGCAATGCACTATGTGCGATGTGTTGTCTTCTGGTATCCAGAAGGGCCAATGGTCGAAGGGTTGTTGGTAATCCTGTAGCTAGAACTTGGGTCATCCCATAACGCCAACATTGGCTCGTGATGAGATGCCCTTTCTCTCAGCCATGAAACTGAGAACCATTACCCTAGTTTGGTGACTAGAGAATGGCAATGTCATACCACTAGATATTCATGGATGTGATAGGTCAGTTCATGATGAGACCTCCTATCCCTCAACTAACCTTTTAAACATTCTTTATTATATTGTGGGTCCCCTTTACTCAAAGATAAGTGTTTCACCACTTTCTTGGGTGATCCTTGGGAAAATCATCTGGAAGGTTCACACAAGGATTTCATCTTTTACCCAACATCGATCCCTCTGGGCCTTTAACCCCTTCTTCCAATAGAATGAGGGACAACCCATTCTTGGGTCAATACACCCTAAAATCCTAAGAGATAAGGAAGTGGAGGGAAACAATGATGGAAAGTGATAAGTATGGTCGAGAATGGTATGATGGCTCTTCAAGGGAGTTCCTAGTAGCAAACCCATCCCCAAGGAAGACCACTTACTAGGGAATAATTTAAACCACCAAGGTGAAGCAGGGAAAAAGGCATAATATCTAAGCATATATCATGAAATCTATAACAATATAAGATACAACATACTCAATTGGCTTAAATATTGAAATGATGCTCACCATAATATTGACATGTACCTCATGGAGCAAGGCCCATTGCCTTCCGGAATCCAGCTGATGTGGTGGATTCCATATGGAAATATGTGACCATCTGTGGTGGTGAGAGGGGTTTCCATCTGTGCAAAGGGTATTATTGGTCATGTAGTCTCTTAGCACTCCATATCTGCAACTTGAGGGTCTCGAGACATAATCTCCTTAGTTATCCACAAAAAGGGGACAACATGCCCAACAAATGTGTGTATGATGGACGTGCATCCTACAATTGCACTCTGTGGATGCTTGTGCCCAAAGGCACGTCTACCATCTTTTGCAACCACCAAGTGTGGACTACATAAATCCTTGGGTCCACATGTAGTCCAAGCACCCAAGTATATAAAGTCTAGTTAATTTATCTATGCCAATCTTCATGCATCATACTAGTAGGTCAGACAAAGTTATCTATCATAACCCACACTTCACCTTCCCTCACCAATTTATCTTCCAATTTTCTCTTGATACATCCATTTATTGCAAGTGCCAAGGTTTATGATGCACCTAGTGTGAGTAAGGGCCCTTGACAGGTTTGTGGTGCACCTTTCCATCGTGCAAGGGTGCCCAAAAATGACTCTTGCAGCCATAAACATTCCATCATATGCATCTATGTCAGTCAATGACAACTGAGGTGATCATGCATCGAAGGTGTCCAAATCCATTCAAGGCTAGGGCCTTACATCCTCTCCCACTAAAAGTCATTGTTGTCCCCAACAACATCTACCAACAAATTCTACCAACAATGGCTCTTAGATGTCTTTGTTGTTGTTGACACCTTTTTTTGTACTTGCAATCTATGTCCAACACTATTTTCGTTACCTACTACTACTGGAATCCAACCTTCATCAAGAAGATTAAAAAAAAATTCCTAGTGTTGCACCATCCAAACCTACCACTACATTAGTACTCTTAACCCATTCTGCCACAATTCTATACATTGAACTCCAATGATTTGAAATAGTCAAGTGGACAATCAAACCAGTGCCCAAGCGATAAGAATGCACTTCTTCATGCCCAGAATGATCACTTCCTTCTACACTTCAATCTATCTATACAACTATACTAGACCAAGGCACGATTACCACCTTCAACTCCAATCTCAAGTGACTTCCTACACTTTACTTCTTCATTAAAATTGGCACATTTTCTTGGTACCCTTAGGCTCCATGCAAAATCCTAGGAAATGAACCGTGCTAAGATCTATAGTCGAGAAGTTGTTTCTAGATGTCCATCACAACCACTAACTTCAAACACTCCAATAGTTTTTCCAAATTCCCCTAAGTGAAATGAGTCAACCAAAATACTTCCATACTTATTTCTTAAGAGAGGAACATCCACACCAACACTTATGTCACCTTCAGATAACAATATCATGGTCTTTGGGCCATCCTGGTAATCATCCTCAGACCGCCCAAAGAGGGATTTGCCTCATCTTAGGTCCCCATATATGAAGGTGGGCGAGAATATACCTTGTCAACTTGGTTTTCTTTCCTATCTAAACCATCAAGGTCAAATGCACACGTTTCTTAGTCAACGTATTTACTGTATCCATCCGTCCACTTAGAATTGTACTTCCTTGCTCCTCCAAGAAATCATCTAGTGCTTTAGCACTATTGTCTTTGCTACACAAAGGAAATGTCTCCACCCCTTCCTCCAAGATATCAAGTTTCTTCCTACAAATCAACAAGTTCTTCAAGGAACTCATGTACTAGAACCTCCTTTCCCATTTTCCTACTTCTTGGATAACCAACTACTAAACCAACAGAAATGTGGAGAAGGTTATGGTTTGTTTCCATCGTGATTTTCATCCTTTTGACAAAATGACTCCTATATATATCATTTCACTAAACTTGGCACCTTTATAGGTGCCTTAGTCTCCACTACCTACTCCTAGGCAGTGGTCCACATATGGATTTGATCAATGAATGGAAGATGGAAAGTGGCTTCCTAAGCCACCTCCAACAAATGCAAAAATGATCTACGAAAAATCCACCATGGGATCCACCTTAGTGAAATGGTGTTCTTGACTTCCTGCCCCAAACTTGCCTAAACTTGTTGTGAAGGAACGAAGAACCTCCAATGTTGCCTTTGAAGTATATTGTACTTGGGATCCTCCCAAGGCTGTTGGATTTTTCTTCAAAATCAATTACACTTGGACTTCTTCAAAGTATTCCAATTTCTTCTTCAAAGGACAATCAACGGAAAAATTATTTTGATAATAAAGGAAACAAACAACATGGTTACCTCTCGACTTAGGCAATTTCAATTTCTTCCTTATCTTCATGGAATCTTCTTTTTCACCATATATACTATAATGGGTATGGCTAGAGAATCTGCCCCAAGTCTCAAAGACTCAATTCTACCTTGTTGTGTCAATCCTACTCTTGTCCACTTGCTCAACCTATCATTGAATCTTGTTGCTCCCTTCCAAGTCATGGTGAATATCACCTAAAGTATTTAAGGTTTGTACAAATATACTATCGTGGATTCCTTTTTTACCAAGGGACTAAGTTTGTATTTTATAGTCTTCAAGTCACTCTTGTGGATTCCTGGAAACTTGTCCCAAATCCTATTTCTTTGCCTCAAGTTTGTTTAGGCACGATGAAGAGCATTTTAACTTCTTTGATATAACTTTTCATGGTAACAATGATTAAAACCACCAATATTGTCACAAAAATATCTATAATACCACCTGTCACATACATATAGTTTGCCCAATTTTTTCTTTGCAAACTTGCATTTATCCCTAGTCTATTTTTGTGCCTAAGGTTGTACATCACTACTTTGCCTCAGTCACAGGGGCTTGGCCAACTCATGCCTACTACAACTAGACTATGCCTCTTCAATTAAGGTCTATCCATAACTTCATTTTAATCTATAGTCTATAAAATGAAACTAAGTCCTACTCAACCAAGTTCATTCAATAGTATGCACATGTTCAACTACAACCTTTAAAACATTTCAACAATACTTTAATACTTAGCCAACACAAATCAAATCAAGGAACAATAAAATTTAACACATAAACAATCCACAACACACATGTATAAGCAACACCCAAGGTAAGTGCCTTAATTCTATTTAGATGAATATCGTTATAGATAAACAACAAGGGAGTTGTAACCAGTGGTTGTAGCATGCTTCCTGAAACTTTTTTACAAAAGTACAATGAGTCTGAGGAAACATTTCCTTCTACTTACTTCCCAATAGACTTGCACAATCCAACCACTAAATTGATAATTGACTTGCCTCCTACAGGTCTTCACTTATTCTTCTTCTCACTTAACAAGTGTAATTCACCCCCTTATGCCAACCTTGAACTTAGCACAAAATGAGGAATTACTTTACACTCCTTGTGAATGATGATGAATGATTGATTGATTCCTTAGAACATTTGAGGCTTCCACTATTTATACAAGAATTTTATTTCACTTGCAAAACCCTCCAAGCCTAAGTGGACCCAAGTACCCACATTTCCAACTTCAACTATGCCTGATGGTGCCTCTAACCTCTTCATGACTTGTGCATTGACTATCCATGTCCAAAAAGTGCACCCAAGTGTGCTCAATTATGCCTAGTGCACTTGATAGTGCACCCAAGTGTATCCAATGGATGTATGCTTGGTGGATGTGTGCCCAGTGAGTATGCCCCATGATTTCTCTATCTATGGATGCTTATGCCCATAGTCGTTGCTATTGTTTGTGACATCCTCGAAGTGTGGACCACCCAATTCCTTGGGTCTACATTGTGAAAGAAATAAATGTTTCTCCTCACAAGATTTGATACCATGTGAAATTCAAAGAGAACTTAGCTAGAGAAAATTCACACAAAGCTTGCAAAAAGAACCAAAGAGAAAGAAGCAAGAATGAGAGAAAGAATTGAGAATGAATGTACAAATTGTATTACATGAGTGAGTAATAAATACATGAATAATCCCTAATAATAGTTCAATGTGCCATATATAGCTAAATGACTAAGAAAATTTTCCTTAGTAGTGATCTAGAGTTAACTAGACACTCACTGACAAAAACTAGAGTTTAACTGCCACCTAGTATAAGTCAAATTTCAAAGCAATAAATAGTTAACTAAGTCCACATGTGTGGAGGAGAGAGAAGAGAATTCATGCATGAAGAAAAATCCACTAGGTTAACTAAAATCTCCACTAGGTTAACTAAAATCTCCACTAGTCTAACTAAACTCCTAAATGAAGAAAAATGAAGAGGGAGGTGCCCCTATTTTGTAGGAGGCACCCTATTTTCTAGGAAATATGATTTGGACAGAATATTCCATCTTTGGATAGCACCCTCAACCTTAGAATATCAAGCTTAGGAAAATTAATCACTAGGTGAGTGTGTAATTACTCCAACACCCTCGTTGAACACGTCTATGGTGTAAATAAAGAATGGGTCATAGATACAAGGCCGTGTTAGGTACCCATTTTACAATGGATCTAAATGAATGAACACTGAAAAAGTGAGGAAAGAGGGAAAACCTCATGGGAACCCCCCCCCCCNAAGTACAATGCATAAAAAATGAAGAAGGAAAGAAAGACAATTGCTAATTAATTGTGTCCCTCCAAGGAGACCTCACAACTGTGTAAGTATATGCTCAATGAATACTTTGTTTAATATGTAGATGTATGTATGGATATAATGAAGTAGATGAACCAATGATATGTCCACATATATCCACTTTCTCTGATTGAAAAGAAGTAGATCTAAATCCCCTTCATTCATGGAAATTTTGCAATACAAATTCCCTTCAGCCTCTGCATATGCCTAAGGGTTAAATGCAAGGAATTTGTAGAAATTCACACACATTACGAGTTATGTAGCCATGAGAACATGGGGATCTCCCTCAAATTGGAATCTCTCCCATCTATGATCGACGAGATCATCCATAAGATAATCAACTATTAGTAGGATGGAATGTGCCCATTTGGGTATTTGATCTGCATGCTCAATATCTTCCACGTATGATTTGGAAAACATATGTGAAATATAGTATACATCATATTGAATGAATGGAACAAAAGGATGAGCATATAATTGTATAGAAGTATCTGCATGTGGCTCCTGAGATGTAGAAGTCTCTTGAAAATGATAGGCTTGTTCTTTTGGTGGATTTTCTACCAGCATTGTCTTTTCAATCTCCTACATGGTTCCTGCATGCATTCTTCACAATCTTCCTTTATTCCAAATAGGACCTCCAATATATTCCATATGTCTGGAGTTGAAATTGATGAGTCCTTTACATGATATTGTAGTTAAGGAGAAATAGACATGCAAATAAGTTTGAGAGCCATATCTTGTCTGTTGAGAAAATAAATTTTCTCTTTTGGAGAATCATGCTTTGATTTTGTTTCCATGGTTATTTGATATAAGCCTCTTATTCTTAGAAGAAGAATAATATTTGTCTTCCATTCAAAATAATTGTGCAGCGTAAGAAGTGTTGATGACGGTAATTCCATTCTTCCTAACTGCTGCAATCTTTCCATCCTAAACCTGCAAATAAAGTTCCCATGCACTTTCTCTTAAAAATAAATCTCTGATACCATGTGAAGGAAATCAATGTTTCTCCTCACAAGATTTGACACCATGTGAAATTCACAGAGAACTTAGCTAGAGAAAATCCACACAAAGCTTGCAAAAAGAAGCAAGAATGAGAGAAAGAATTGAGAATGAATGTACAAATTGTATTACATGAGTGATTAATAAATACATGAATAATCCTTAATAATAGGTTAATGCACCATATATAGTTGCATGACCAAGATAATTCACCTTAGTAGATATCTAGAATGAACTAGACACTCACTGACAGAAAACAAAGTTTAATTGCCACCTAGTACAAGTCAAATGTCAAAGGAATCAACAGTTAACTGGCTACACACATGTGGAGGGGAGAGAAGGGCATGCATGCATGAGATATGCTCCCTACTTCTCTTAAGCATGAAAAAAGCAACTGCTACATGAGAGAAAATAAATTGTTGCATGCATGAGTTTTCCTCCACTAGTTTAAATGAACTCGCCACTAGTCTAACTGAATTAAAAATGAAGAAAGAGGCACCCCTATTTTGTAGGAGGCACCCTATTTTTTAGGAAATATTCTCTAGAGAGAGTATTACATATATAGATAGTTCCCTCAACCTTAGACTATCAAACTTACGAAAATTAATCACTAGGTGAGTGTGTAATTACTCCAACATGCATGTTGTCCAAGCACCAAAGTCTATAAAATCCAATCAAGTTCTTTGTACCAATATTATATTTCATGCATCATACTTGTAGATTGGATGGGTTCATTGCTATAAACCTCACTTTTCCTTCCTTCATCAAGTTTCCTTCCAATATTGTCTTAGTGAAAAGCTCCCAAGGTCTATGGTGCACCCAATATGAGCAAGGGTGCTCGACTTGTTCATGATGTCCTTTACCAACATGCAAGGGTGCCCAAAACTAACTTTTCTAACCATCAACCCTCCATCATGTCCATTTGTGTAAATCAATGACCATCAAGGTGATTATGTGGTGGAGATGCTCAAATCCATTTAAGGTTAGGGCCTTACAATACCCTTCTTATCTCATTGATTCTCCAACATGTTAATGTCCCCACAGATGCATTTCTTGGAATCATTTGAAGAATACATATTAGTCATTCTAAGAATTTGACCATCTAGATTAAGAAATACCCAAACTAGTATATGTGAATATACGAGTCCTAATCAACCACCACCTTAATGAGATAGTGAGATATGATTATGGCAAGCCCTCCCTTTCCTTCAATATGTCTAGACGTAATGATTCTTGATCCTGACCATTTAACAAATAAGTTCATTCTCAACATAAACCCAATAATTTTAAATTATTACAAGCATGATAAATCTAACCCACAAATTGAATAGAAAACTTGGCAAATGATATGTTTTGTACTAGGGTCATTCAGACCCTAGACATTCCATGAGCAAATTTTATTGTGAAATTCCAACAACATTCATATCCTCCTCATTAGCTTCTAGGCTAGGGAGAGATTCAAAATATTTTAGGCAAATAACGAGTTTCTTCAAGGGGAGCCAATCTTGAATAGTAATATGCCTAGGATTTTAAAATTAAATGCGATCTTCTTTACTTCATTTTCTAAATTAAAACTGGTTGTATGTCCCTGGAATCTAAAGACATGCTTAGAAATTTAGAATGTGAACATAAATTACTCAAGTTGGGTGAGGATAGTCTCTCTATTATTGCTTCCAGTATGAACGATAACCACCATTAGCTCACAACATGTTTGTCTATACATATTCAGAATCCTCGCTTAATTATTGGAGCATAAAAGAACATAATAAGATAAACAATGTCAATAATATTAAATCTTACATCCTTATGAAGTGTAAAATAAGACGTGTAACATGAATGAAATTGTTAATAAGAGGAATTTGAAATACTACAAAGATTTTATCAATCCTATTTTATGATCATTTGTTTTTAAATATTGTGAGCTTAAAAAACAAAATGAATATTGCTAAAATTTGGACCAAATCCATTCATCTTAAGGTGTTTTAGGGTTAGTCCAAAGAATAGATTTACACCAAAAATATTGTCTACATTATGTCTAACTGTGAAAACTTGCACTCTCAAATGAACAAATTTTTCAAGTTTGGATATAACTCAAGTTGAAGATAAACTTAATTCCTTTGAATGTGCCCTACGCTTACTACTATAAGATGTAACCTTACCTAGTTTCATAACTTAATTACTCTTAAAGATCCACTGGCTTGAAAAACCCATAACGACCTTGGCACATGCCAATGACATTGTCAACATCCAATGGATTTAACCCCTTGGGGATGATAACATCTCCCCCTCTTAACCACCAAAAGTATATATATATATATATATATATATATATATATATATATATATAGCGTCCATGGTTAGATTAATTGGTCAAGAGCCAAATGTGGATCTTTTCTGCTTGTTGTTGGCAGGGATGATTTTAAGGATGGAAATTTATTTTAAAATGTAGAAACCTTGGCGAATCTTACTAATCCTTCATATGCCAAATATAAATGATTGGCGATAATTTTGTAAAAATATTCAAATTTCTAAGGATTTTATATAGTTTTTATAAAATTTTGGCGATTTTTAAGGTAAAATAATTTTATCCTATAGAATTTGGGAAAATCATTTTTAAAATAGCGAATCTCATTTTTGGAAAAACCATGGAAAATTAGCCCATGAGTGAGATTTAGCCCCTAAAATCATCATTGATTGTTGGTCTTGGGTTCGACTCTCGTGATACCCTTGGGGTTAGGTCCCATAATCAAGGCCAACGGTTTACCACATTTACCATCCATAGGACCTATATATAAATATGATAAGAAGAAGAAATTTCTTCCTCCTAATAACTAATTCTTATTAAAAGTTAAAGTGAAATTTATGTAATGAAAGAGAAATCGTTGTAATTAATAACTAAATCTTATTAAAATTTAAAGTGAAATTTATGTAATGAAAGAGAAATTGTTGTAAGTAATAACTAATTCTTATTAAAAATTAAGAGAAATGTTTTACTATTTGAATGGTGAAGTCTACGGAGGTATACATACCCTACCCCCTTTGGATTTGAACTTTTGACCTCTTAAGAGAAAACAATGTTCTTAACCATTAGGTCCATCATACTAATTATTGAAGTTATAATGAATTATTATAGAAAAACTTGTGACCTCTTAGGAGGGAACACATGTTTTTTTTAAAGAAACTGGAAGAAAATATTATTCAAAAAGCTTGTGTGGAAGATCATAGGAAGAGTCTTTACAATATTCTAACAGAGCCAAATCAGAGTAAAAAATTGGTTGTATACGAATAAAATTTTTAAAAAGGCCACCCTTTAATACACACATTAGGTTCATATTACTAATAATCCGACTATATTGCCTGTAAAAGACCCCTACAATTGAAACAAAAAATCACAACATTAACTAACTAATTAGATGGAATATGGTCATATGAAGCCTTTTCTTTAGGAGGAGGTGGAGAATTCAAGTCAGGGACCTATCTAGGCAGGTCGGGTGATGATGTTTCATTTGAAATATCCAAGGATGATTCCTACTGAACTGGATTGACATGTCGATATCACAGCTCAACCACCTCTAAGTGTATCGCTTCCACTTCGTCTTTCAATTGTTGGTGCCCCTGTCTCTGTTCTATAAGAATTTCCATGATAGTTTTCTAGTGAATTGATGCTATATTGAGCCAAATTTGGAGAGTATTCAACTGATTAACCATTGCCTCACACTCTTCCTCTTGTAATTCCCTTCTCCATCTTACCACACCTAGTTTTCTATTTTCCATACTATCCTAATTCCACTCCTTCGTTTGAGAGGTTCCGGACAAGACCTCACCAAAATAATTGATGTATTCCTTGAGTCCCAACTCCTCCAATCTGTCGATATTCTTCTTAAGATTACATAAATTGTAAACACATTGCATACTATGAACTGCCTTTGTATCCATACATATCTTACTCTTGCTGTGTGTGAATATATACAACCTTTATCAATGATTAATGTTCAACATCAACAATCATAAGTTGTAGGGGAGGTTGAGCATGTGATATGACCTGTACCTTTCTTGCCCGTCATTACTTGGAATGGATATCCTAAATTGCCAAATGTTGATGATTCCATACACCAGCAAGAAGTTACAAATCCCATGTGCGAAGGGGTCGAGAGAAGTCGTGAGCTATTCCAAGTAAGAACAGACAGATGCATGCGCATGTGAGAAGCATGATAAATGAGCTAAAGGACAATGAAAATTAAACAATGACCAGACATGAAGGATTTCCATCCATTTGTAGAAATACCATGTGGAGATCATGTCTAGATGGAAATACATGAGGCTAGGAGCAATCGATGATACCTAGGGTAGACATTGTTGGATTACTGAGGGGGGGTAAATTAGTAATAGAGCAATTTAATCCTTTTTAACCATAAAATTCAGGTGTTAAATCAATGTAGCATTATCATCCAATAGTTGTTGAGTAAATAAACAATGAACAAATGAGAAATCATACACATACACAATACACCAATGTTTTTACGTGGAAACCCAAAGTGGGAGAAAACCACAGAATGTTTTTTCTTATATGTCTTTAAGAATTACATTCATTGGAAGCACCAACTTCCTTTGTTTTCCAGCTGCAACTGGAAGGAGGCTCCAACCCCCTAGTTTCTCAGGATACAACCTAAGGGAAGCTCCAACTCCCCTATTCTCTGGATACAATCAGAAGGAGGCTACAAGACTCTATGTTCTCCGGCTACAACCACCTATCTGTGTCTCGTCCAACCACCATGACGTAGAAGTAGAATTATGGAACCACTGTCACACTATCACTGTGAGATATACTGCTATAAACATGTAACAATCAACCTGCACCAAACATCTTGTACCAATAACCTGAACCATGCATCAACCTGTACCTCAACCTGTAATCAACTTGTACCATAAACACATGCATTAACCATGCACAAACCTGTACCAAACAACTTGTAATCAACATGTACCATAAACAAGTGCATCAACCATGAACCAACCTGTACCTTGACATGTACCATGAAAAAGTGCAGCAACCATGCACCAAACATGTACAAATAACCTGTCACAACAACCTATCCAAACAACCTATCACAACAACATGTCTCATCAATATTATCAACCAAATCAAATCTACTCACCAAGATCAATCACCAAGAAAACTCTCAAATATGTGCATCAACCAAGCATAACACAACAACTCATAATCATCACCAAGATCAATATTTGCTTCTAACAATATACCAATACAAGTATGTTACATCATACATAGACCATGTGTCAACAATACTTCTAACAAGTCCCTCGAACCATGTACCAAGTATGTACCAATCATGTATCAACTAATCATCAACTATGACTCATCAAGATGTACCAACATCATCAACTATACACCTCATGTATGTGCCAACTCATCAACTACTTGTCTCAACCATGTACCCAACATGTACCTCAATCGAAAGCCCTCATCAATTTCATCATCCAAATCTGATTTGTAACTCTGTAATAGAATTGGTGTATATTATCACATACCTGCAAACCTTCCTTAACTTTAACAACAAGAGACTATAATTTTCATCAAACTTTAATTTATTCTCACATGACTAATTTTGGATTAGTCAACAACCCTAACTTGAAATAATCATAACTATGTACCTGTAATGAATAAAGATCTGAAAATAATACATAATGTTCTTCAGTGTCTTTTGTGCAATTCCTCCAGGTTTCACTACTTGTAACCTCTCAGAAAAGGATTTATAGCAAAAATGGCATACCTTGTTTAATTCTAGCTTATTCTAGAGAGTGAACTTGTAGAGCGTGTCCCACATGGAATATTTGTTATATGGATCTGAAAATTGTACACCGAATGCTATATACGGTACTCTAACCAATACATTTTGTCTTACTAAATTTGGATCTATTATGAAGAAGTTATGATGTTTTTAACCAAAACACATGTTTTAGATTAGTTTCAGGACTATCCACAAACTCTATATTCCACGGAGTGTAACTCCAAAAATACAACAACCCACAAGCTTAAATTTTGTCACAACTACTTGGATATATTTTCTCAATGGCCTCCCAATTTCACAGTCTGAATCATTCTAGAAAAAAAATTATTGCGAAAATGGTGAGATGACCTGTAAATAACATACCTTAGAAAGCATCATCAAAAGAATTTATCCTCCATTGAATTTTGGCCTTCTTTACTTCACTTTCCCTCTGAAATTCGACTTAGATATCCTTTTGTTACCTCAATCACTTGTAGATATTCAATATTCTCAAGTGTAATTAAAAAATGAGAGACCCTTGCCTCTTATTTATACTTTCATGTAGCTTCCTCAAGGGGTTACCTTCTAACCATCTTAACCCACTTTCCTTATTTTAGGGCTAACCCACTTCTAACCACTTGTCCACTTAGTAATTTCTCCATTGAATTTATTATTTAAATAATTTATTTTGTATCCACTTTGATTTATAGTACACTCATCACTTCACTTTATTATTTAAATTACCTTTTAACCATCTTAACCCACTTTCCTTATTTTAAGGCTAACCTAATTCTAACCACTTGTCCACTTAGTAATTTCTTCATTAACTTTACTTTTTAAATAATTTCTTTTGTATCCACTTTGAATTATAGTACACTCATCACTTCACTTTATTATTTAAATAATTTCTTCTTTGCAACCACTTTGACTACTTTGACCTTTTGGGGCTTCTAGATGATTCATGAGGGTTCTCCAACTTCACATGGCCATAACTCTCTAACCATGAGGAGTTATGTGACGTTCCACATACCAATAGAAATGGAATGACATGTACTATACATACATAATAGTATTGCTTGCAAATATATCAAAACTCATACCATTATCCATAAAACAAACTTGGGTCGATTACTCAAACCTTTGTGCTATCAGAATTTTCTATCAGACTTTCTTCAAGGGTTGACATCACTGACAACCAACCTAATTAATCAACATATGTGTTCCCTCAAGACCCAGCTTAGGGTCATAACCCATCGTAAGTTAAAATTAATTGTTGACTCCATTATTGGATAGGATGATTCTCAACCCTTCCATTGATTCTAATTTCTCCTAATGGCGCCTTGGTTGCTAAAATGGCTTGATAATAATCCTGTGAATTATTAGTTCTGAGGATATGGAAGGCTTGAAAAGACTTGAATAGGCTTCGACCTCTTGAAGAAATATTGTGATAGTATTTTTGAGCTTCATGTCTTGGGGTGGGACCTATTTTATAATTAGATTGATGATCATCCAAGAATCACCAAGAATGAAAATGTCTTTAATACCTTGGCTTCAGGCCAGACCTAAGCATTTAAAAATAACATAAGTCTTTGTTTGGTTATTTGTTGCTTCTCCTAAACTCCAAGAAAAGGATAGACTCAGTCAACCTCCCAGGGAATAGATAACCCCACCCGCACCTGCCACCCCTGAGGAAGCACATATTCTTAACCACTAGGTCCATCATACTAATTATTGAAGTTATAGTAAATTATTATAGAAATTACCATGAACCGATGATTGTGAAACTAATGGTATAACCTCATTGCTTCATCGTGTTTGGAAAAACTCAAATTGCTAAATCAGCATGCACTTGGAAAATTATTAAGCTTTTGAAGGAATATATGGGTTAATTTTGTGTTTTGGGTGTCTAAGGGATATGATAAATAATATCTATTTTTATTTTTTATAATATTATTTTTATGTATATATAAATTTGTGAATGAATATTATTGTGTTTATATTAAATATATTATTATTATTATATTTTTAGTTTTGTATAATGATTTGTATTGGATTGACATATGTTTACGTGAATGTTATGGATATGGAACAAATGTTACAATTCCATTTTATGGATATGGGACGAATGTTACAATCCCTTCCCAGAATGCACTTGGCTTCTTTGGATGCAATAATGTAGTAACACAATACACTTTTTTAACTCATAGCTAGTTAAGAAGAACTAAAGTAAATTTGGGTCTAAAATGGACCTCCTAAGGAAAATATTAAAATAATAAAAGCATATTCCATATCACACTAAGTTAGAGGTGTTATTTATTGAAGGTTAATCTATAGTGTCTCATTAATGATAATTTCCAAGTAAGTTGCGTTAAAATAAATTTAACAAGTGAAAGTAAAAAATAATAATAAAAGTTTTAGGTTCTTTTGCACATAATAAATGATGTAGTGCCAAAATATCAACATCATTTTGGGTGTGTAGTTGTTTACCCTGTAGAAATGCCACTATGTAGGAAATGGCATCGAAGCACCAAGTACTCTAGCCATCTTCCCCATAAGGTTGGGTTAAAATATTCCAAACTATAATGATATAGGATGAAAAACTTGGTCTTTTCAAGTTATATAGACTAATAATATACCTGGCTCTTTGAATTAACAACTTTTTTGCACCATAAGAGAGGGATACAACATGTTAACTAGGTCTGAGATCATGTTCTTTCTATACACATGCATTATCCTACCATCGAAGGCATCAAAGAAAAATGAATTTTGTTATGAGAGAATATATTTATCCATCCTTTGTTATCTTCCTAACATTTGTGAAACTTACTCTAGGTGAACTATAACTCTAAAGAGATGTGGCACCTATATGTATCCGAGTCATAAATTGCATGTCAATCTCTAAAAGATAGCCAAGCTTCTTTTCCCCCACATGGAATTCTAGTCGAAAAGGTGCATGTCATGGACCTATATTCTACTTGAATTTTTCTTTGCAAACTTGAGTTTCTCCCAAGTCCATTTTGGCATCTAAGGTTGTGTGACACTACCTTGTTTATGTCATAGGGATGTGGCTAGACTATGCCTACTACAACCAAATTTCATATCTTCACTTAAGGTTTGGGCATAACTTCATCTTAAGCTACAAAATTTCAAATTCAATTAATTCACACTCAACCAAGTTCATTCAACAATAGGCACATGTCCAACCGTTGCCTTTAAAAAATACCAACAATGCTTTAACATGTATCCAACACAAAGAAAAGAAAGAAACAAAAACATCTAACATATAAAGATTCATGATATGTAAAATACCTTGGATATTCCAGGGGAATATATCGTCACAACATATCTTATAATATTCTGAAATCTTAGATTATGCAATTTATTTCCTTAGATCCCAGATTAATTTTTACTAGCTTATCGCTCAGATTTATGAAAATAACTGAATACGAAAATGAAAGAATAGAAAAATATACACACCATACTCACAAAGGAACACTATATCTTGGGAAACCCAATACAAGAGAAAACCTAGCTAGAAGGTTAGGCCAATTCTCTACTCTCTTTTCTTTCGTTATGAAATGCAACTACAAAGAAAGGGGAACTCAATATGGAGTTTCTTTTGACACTTTGGCCTGAAAAACTACTAAATAATACCCTAAATCCTCTATTATGATCTCAAAATACCACTCCTATATGATTTTCTCAACCATGGAAGAATTACAATGCTAAATAATGGAAACCCTTCTCTTCCTAGCAACTTGGTATTTTACATAGCTTGATAGCCATATAGGGTTAGGGTTTTTTCATCCTCAACACTCAATTAGTGATAAGGTTTTGGATATTATATAATATTATTGAAAGTCCACACACATCTATCACCACATGTGTGAGTAATATGTGTTGACATGGCATCCACTCATACCATGGTGGTCAACAAGGTAGATCAACTCACAGGAGACATAACATTTGCATACAAGCTCTAATTGAGGCAATTTTTCACCGTTGGAAAGTTATCAATGTGTAGAATAACGTCAAATATTATGTTTGATGCCTCAAAATGGATCTGGAAGGTTTTAGACCCCAAATATCCAAACTAGTACCTACCACAAAATGGGCCCTGCAAGCCAATTCCTTCAACCTGGAAAGTACTGAGATATACAAAAAATTATATAACGATCCAAGCTATGAAGGTTTATGTTATGAATGTAATAATTTTGGACATAAAGCTATGAATTGCAAAGCTAACAACAGGAACATAAAAAACTTTGAAAGTCATACACAAAAGGGTTATCCAAGAAGGCCTAGTGAAACACAGAGAAGAGGTTACAATAGGTTTGAATCATTGTGCACTAAAGTGGAATGCTACAAGTGTAACAATTTTGGACACATGGCCAAATATTGCAGAATGACAGTTCCTCCTAGAGAACCATGACAAAACAACAACAGTTAGAGACAGGAACCTCAGAAGAGAACATGGATAAGAAAGCAGAATCAGTATAGCAATGAATAATGTTGTAAGTTAGCTAGAGAGGTAGTGGGGGGGGCCCAAAGGGCCCATAGTGATAACAGTGGAGGCCATTCAATGTAAGGTGGACTGGGTCCACTATATTATTAAATAATACCCACTATGATAGTTAGATATAATAAATGAGTAGTTAGATATAAAAAATGTAAGAGCACTTCGTCCACTATTATCACTATGGGCCCTCTGGCCCCCCCGCTACCTCACTAGCTACCTTACAAAATTAAAATAGGATTGGGATTTTAAATTTCCTTTGTCTCTTGAACATGAGCCTTGATAATGGGCTTATTTTTTTGTTCTCTTGTTTCTTTATTTGGTGCAACCACTGCCTTGGGAGGGGTATCTGATTTTTTAGGCTGAGTAGATGTATTTGGTTTTCCCTCCTTTTGTTTTGACCTCAAATTATACTTGTTTTGATCTTCATTGACTTTTTCTCCTTTAATTAACTCATTCAACTAATTTCACATTAAAAACTCTTCATAAGTCATCTGGGTTAAATGAGGGGAACAAGATGTATCCCATAAACAATGAATTTATTGGTATGCTTCCTCGTTATTTCCTTCTTCATCATCAACCAAATTGTTTTGTAGAGGAGTTTGAACCTTCTAATCCTCTCTATTTCTCTGATCTCTTTGCAGGATTTGAGGTGTATTATTCGACATTCTGAAATTATTTGTGTTTCCAAAATATTGAGGGTTTTTATTTGTTTGTCTCCCTTCAAGTTTTAATTTTTCCATCTCTTTAGATAATGAATTAACCAACTTAGTCAATTCATCAACTTGGGGATTAATTCTTGAAGCATCTAGAGATGAGGCTTCTTCTTTTTGTTTTCTTCTATCTCTATCAGATTTTCCCCTCAACTTATCTACTGCTAATATGTTTGATTCAACCTCTAGTGAAACATCTTGCATATGGGACAATGTTGTATACCTTCTTTCTCTCAACAAAAGACATAATTCTGGGTCAAAAGCACTTGCAAAAGTTATTTTAGCAAAATTTTTAGTGGGTTTAATCTCAGTAGGAATTTTGTTGTACATCTTGTTAAATATTTTTGAAAAAATGGACATTGATTCACCCTCTTTCCTTTTAAGAGCCCCAAATTTTGTAATGCAATATAATAAGTCTTTTTTGTCACCCCAATGTCTTAAAAAGGCATCATCTAGGGCTTCAATTCCAGCTATTGATCCAGAAGATAAACTTCTAAACCACTTCCTAGCTTCTCCATATAGACTTAGCACAAAGACTCCCATCCAAACATCTTCATTTTCAATATTCAAATCATCTACATAATTGTAAAATGCAGCAAGATGTTCTTCTATAGTGATATCTTCCTCTCTATTGAATTTAGGAATGTACTTAAGTTAATCTCCTATTGGAAGAGAATTCATAGGGTGATGGAGCACTAATGGTGCATTCCTAGCTGCCACAATGGCATCCATTCTATTATGGGGAGGGCTAATTCTTGCCATTTGATTTGGAAAAGGGGGATTCTGACTTTTAGGAAAAATAGAAGGTTAACAGGTGAAAATGAAATATGTATAACAAGAGGTTTTGAAAAAGGAAGAGTATAAGGTGGAGAAGATTAATATTTAACAAAAGTTGGCTAGGACTTGGGTAGAGTTGGGGGGATTTCAACAGAAATTGAGGTTCCTTCTTCTTTAGTTACATGAAATTTAAAAGAATGGGGAGTAGGAGAATCTAAGAAAGGGAAATCTTCCAAACTTTCAAGTATAAACCACTTTACAATTTCAGGAGATGCAAGAAAATCAAAACTTTCCAAGTTTTTTTCTTTCAAGTTAGGGAAAAAAGTTGTGTATTATACAGGAAAATCTTCTAGTTCTAACTTTATAGGAGTTTCAGTTATAGGTAAATGAGAAACATGAGAAAAATAAAATGGTGTATGGAAAATAGAGTCAGGTAGGTCTCCAGAAATACCTGATAATTTAGAAGAGGAAGCTCCTTGCAAAGATTTTCTCTTCCTTGTGATTTTTTCCTGATCAGGTTCAGGTGTAGCCAAAGGTGACTGTGGTTATCCCTCGTGTGCCTTCTCTTAGGATCCACAACTGAGCTTTGGAGTCGCCAGGTGCATTATGCAGTCGTTTTGTTTACTAATTTTTGTACACCAACAAAATCAATAGTATCCTTGTCGTACAACCTAGGGAAAGATATTCAATTTGTTCCCCGACAACGACGCCAAAAATGTTAGCACTAGAAGTCACACCTGGACTATTGTAGATGTAATCCTAATACCCATCAGAAATGTAAATAATAATTCTTTTTAAAAGTGTGGAAAATGGGTGGGAAACTCAGTTTAAGATGTCAATCACAAAACCCTCCATGAAATACACACCAACAAGCAAGGCTTTGAATAGCTTCAAAGTTTAGAGATATAAATGGAAGATACAAGACTTAGAAAGAAATGTGAAATATGTTAATCAGGCCACATCAAGTACTTCTGGAACACATATGGAAGAAATCTAGTTGAATAAGAAATTATTAATCAAAAAGAGAAAACACTTTGATCAACTTGCATAAATTATCGACAATAAATCATTTACTGTAATAAGAAAGAAATCATCATGATGAATCCTTCACCAGAAACTAACACCAAAGTGAGATAGACAAAAATGACAGTAGGAAAGTAATCGATCTTTCACTATTAAAGATTCTTGAGTTTGGTACATACATCATGAAACTATGTTACAACTTGAAACTAAAGATAAGAGGTTCTTTGTTTAACCATTCAAACCCCCCATCAAGTTACAATGCATGTTAAATAACAAAATATCCAAAAAATATGTTTACAATTCGCCACCTAACTTCCCCATAGGATTCCATTCCTAAGAAAGGCATGGCACCAAGCGTACAACAAGAATGTAAACATAATGTTATTTTCTAGGAAGATGTTGGCAACGTTTAGAACAACCATTAACAAGTTGATGATATGGTTTTACTGCAAGAAGCTCCTTGAGGCAGGTGGCCTTCTGATGAGCAACTAATATCCTAAATTCTTATCCGAGCTCAACCTAACACCTGGAAATCTCTTTCAGCTTCAAAATATTCATAACTCTTGAGTCTTTTGAAAGTAGGATTACTTTCATGATGAGGAGTGTTGATATCAATAATATCTATAGGATGCTTGGAAGGTTGAGCTTTATCCTTTTGCTAACCTCGGGCTTCTGTTGCACCATCTTGCATAGGAACATGTTGTTTAGTTTTTGATCTGGTGAAAGCTCTTCTAGGTTTGACTGTTTCTACAACAAAAGGTAGGGAAAAGATAATTTTTTTACCCTTCAAAATCCTTGCTTTGATTAATGATATCTCCATAGGTGTAGGTTTTTCCACAAGGGTGTTGTTGGGTATTCTACCCTACGGACTAATAAGCTAGGGCTCTAAGCTTATACGCAGATCATGACCCTCAAGACTTAACTTTTAACCTTCTACCCGAATCTGAAACCCCTTTCTTCACATGCATACAAGAGAAGACTAAACCAACCTTTTTCCGGATGGCTGAAGTAGATCCTCCGTTGAGCTTCTTATCCCCTTGTTGCTGCTGCTCCTTCCAAAAGCTTCCCTGCAATCACGACAAGACTATGCATGCATGCTACTGATCTATTATAGGGTTAGAGATAAAACATAAATCAAATTACAAAGATGAGACTCATGTATGCGGGATGGGAAAAGTATCTTTTTCATTAACTTCAATATGAACCAACTTACAATGATTTCTGAGGCCGGTCATCGTTCCATGATCCTGATCCTGGGCTCTTCCTCTTCTTTTTTGTCCTTCAACTGCTGTTGCATGAATTTCTCCTAAAGCTTGAGGCAAGGCTAAAGGGTTGGGACAAAACTGGCTTGGCAATTTGGCAGAGTTTCTTTGTTATGATTTTCCTCTTTTGAATAGTACCCCTACCCCTCCTTTTATAGGCTAGAAAGAGCTAGGGTTTTTGGCGAACTCTCGTCCATGCATGGCTCGGCGTTCCAGTTAATTGACAAAAAGCCTCGTGTCCCGGCGGAAACTTTCCTGATTTTTTGCTTTGTTAGGTACCCGCGGGCTGTTTTGGGTTAGCCTGCGGAT
>ML792081.1:52372-105069 GCA_009831015.1 Picea engelmannii | reverse complement strand
TTTCATGATTTAGTGGGATCATCCTAACCTCCTCACCTTATCCTCTTCAACTTATAAAAGGAGAGGAGCTCTCATGGAGAAGGGGTTCTTTGGCTTGGAATTATTAGCTTGCTTAGAGTGGCTTTGAGATTTGCTTTGTCAAGATAGATTGTGAGTAGCTATCAGATCTATGGTTTCAGAATCTTTGGAGCAAGAAGTGTGTGGGGAACAAAGGATAGTAGGAAGGGACCTTGCGACATCAAGGCAATGGTTGTAAGTTTCTCTTTCAATTAATATGATACAGTAATATGTTTCTTTCCCATAAAGTTAGATCTACTTTATTACATAACTCCTTGATCATATGTATAGATTATCTATTGGATATATTATTTTCTTTCACTTTGGTTGGTTTGTGCTGTTTTGATCTTGACCGCACAAGAGCGCTGGAGCGAAGCAAGGAACAACAGGGACCAAGGAAGCGATTACAAGGTACATATCTTCTTCTCACTTCCAATTTAATTCAATAGTTAGATCTAAGGAAAGCGGTATATTCTGTCTTGTTTTGTTCTAGATCCAGGTGGATCTAGGGAGATCGGTTTGTGTCCGCACTCACAGATTTATCCTATAACACTCATGAGTGGGAAGGAACTTCTTGATGATGTTAAGAAGAAGGAAGACTTATTGTGGTCAAGAAGCCCAAAATTGTTTTGACCAGTACAAGGATAGATGATTTACCAGAAGAAATCCAGGAGTTGATGGGAGAGTTTGTCGATATAGTAGTGGACAAACTACCTTGTTCGTTTCCACCTATCAGGAGTAAAATCCATCATATCAATCTTATACCTAGAGCCAGTTTGCCGAACAAAGCAGCATATCGATTGACGTCGCAGGAAAATGAAGAAGTTAAGAGGCAGGTCCAGAACTTAATGGACAAAGGATTGATTTGAAAAAGCTCGAGTCCATGCACTGTGTCGACAGTGCTCATCCCAAAGAAATATGGAGGCTAGAGAATGTGTACAGACTCAAGGGAAATCAATAAGATTACCATCAAATACAAATTTCCATTACCAAGGATGGACGACTTGATGGATTTCTTGAGTGGAGAAAAGTTTTTTTCAATGATTGATTTGAAAAGTGGGTACCATCAAATTCAAATGAGAGAAGGTGATGAATGGAAGACATCATTCAAGATGAATGAGGGGCTATATGAATGGCTTGTCATGCCATTTGGCTTAACGAATGCGCCCAATACTTTCATGAGATTGATGAATGAAGTCCTGAAGGATTTCATAGGAAAATTTGTCATTGTATATCTTGATGATATATTAATTTTCAGCAAAACAGAAGCAGAACACTTAAAGCATTTAGTTGCAGTAATGAGGAGATTACAGTAGGAGAAATTGCTAATTAATATGAAGAAATCGTCATTTATGAGGACAAAACTCATTTATTTGGGTTTTGTTATCTCTGCAAATGAACTGAAAATGGATCCGGAAAAGATAAAGGTGATTAAGAATTGGCCATCGCTGAAAAGCGTGTTTGAATTTCAAAGATTCCATGGTTTGGCAAGATTCTACAGGAAATTCATCCAAAATTTCAGTGGAATTAGCTCACCAATGATGGATACGGTGAAGAAAAGACATAAATCTTTTCACTGGACAGAGGAAGCAGAGAAGAGTTTCAACCTGCTAAAGAAGAAGATCACTGAGCATCCAATTCTGGTTTTTCCATATTTTAGCAAGACATTCCAAGTCAAGTGTGACGCGAGTGGATTTGCAATTGGAGTGGTCTTGAGCCAAGACGACAGGTCGATCGCATATTTCAGTGAAAAACTGAATGAAGCGAAGATTAAGTACTCCATGTATGACAAGGAATTCTATGCAGTCATACAAGCATTGAAGAGGTGGAGACATTATTTGGTTCCCAAGGAGTTTGTTTTGTACAGCGATAATCACGCTTTGCAATTCATGACTTGACAGGAGAAGTTGAACCAAAAACATGCCAAATGGGTTGAATACATGCAAAATTTTACTTTTGTGATTAAGCATATTTTTGGAACTGCTAACAAAGTTCTTGATGCTTTGAGCAGGAAATGTTTTCTTATGCAGGAATTCAGAGTCAAGACTTTGGGTTTTGATAACCTCAAAGAAATGTACAGGGATGACCCAGATTTTAAAGAGGCATATGAGGCATCTGAGAATCCAGTTCTCAGGGACTGAAGCCAATGGACTGAATACATGATCCAGGATGTGTTATTGTTCAGGGGAAATAAGATATGTATTCCAAAAGGCTCCATGAGGGAGAATTTGCTGAAGGAAGAACACAATGGAGGATTGGTCGAACATTTTGGTCATGATAAAATGTTCTCAAAATTGAATGGCTCATATTTTTGTCCAGGGATGAGGACAGATGTCAAGAAATTTGTGGACAGGTGCAGAATTTTCCAGCACACGAAAGGAAAAAGGTAGAATACAGGGTTATACCAACCATTACCCATACCTGAAAGACCGTGGGATGTGGTAAGCATGGATTTTACATTGGGATTGCCAAGGACACAAAGAGGACATGATTCAATCTTTGTGGTAGTCGACAGATTTTCAAAAATGGTACATTTCATACCATGCCAGAAAACCAGTGATGCAACTCATATTGTGAACCTATTTTTCAAGGAAGTCGCCAGACTTCATGGCTTTCCAAAGAGTATCGTGTCTAATCGGGATACCAAGTTCATAGGGAATTTCTAGAGGACCTTGTGGAAGAAGTTAGAGACAAGTTTGTCTTTTAGTTCAGCATATCATCCTCAGACGGATGGGCAGACAGAAGTCGTGAACAGAAGCTTGGGAGATTTTTTAAGAAGCCTATTGACTGAACACCACAGTCAATGGGATCACATTCTTCCATAAGCGAAATTCTCTTACAATGATTCACTCAATAGAAGCACAAGGCAGAGTCCATTCCAAATTGTATATGGAATGCAACCAAGAGGAGTTTCTGAATTGAAAGATTCGGAATGAAATGAATTCAGGAGTGCTAGTGCAGAGGACTTTGCAGAAGGAATGAAGGAGCTTCACAGCTAAGTTAAGGATCGATTGCAAAGTTCAAGTCAAGAATACAAGCGAAGAGTAGATCAACACAGGTGAGAACTTCAATTTGAATTTGGTGATCCGGTTCTTGCACATTTGAGGAAAGAGAGGTTCCTAAGGGGAACATATAATAAGCTGAAGATGAAAAAGATTGGACCATGCAAGGTCATAAGGAAATTTGAGGCAAACGCATATGATATTGAATTACCCGATGGGGTCGGAATCTCACCAATATTCAATGTTGCAAATTTGTACCCTTACAGAGCTGAAGAAGCAGGAGCAGAGGAGGAACAGAAAGAAATTCAATGGACAAAACAAATTCTTGTAGCTGTAGAGCCACAAATGAAAAGCATAATTGACAAAAGGGTTAGAAAAAGGACCAGGAGAAAAGAGTATTTTGAATACTTGGTCAAATGGAAGGGACATCCAGTTGAAGATGCCAGTTGGGAGGATGAAGCAGCAATTCATAGGCATGGGCAGACCATGTAGGAACTCATGAACTCCTTCATGAAAATTTTCAAGCAACAGAGTATGATGCAAGAGCATCGTAAGCAGCCAGCCAAGCGATCAACGTAAACGCAAGAGACAATTGGATGCGTAGATAAAAACGCGCAAATGGGAAAAAGGAGCACGTTTTTATTAACAACGTTTTAAATTTTGAATCTAAAGCATGAATGTAATAAGCTAGGAAAGGCGTACTTGCATTTATGTCTTGGAGATATGAATAGATTTGGAGATATTACTCTCATATGCCGAATGTATTAAGGCGTTTAAGTCTGTTAATGTAGAGTAGGTAGATATGAATGTTAGATTAGACAGTTTTTAGAAGCATAGGAGGGAAAATGAATATAGACACCCTCACCCTTGTATCATTGTAATCTGGGGGATGATTATTCAGAATTCATAAGTTGTAGAGCTGAAGTAGAGAACTGTAGAGGAGAACTTGAGCTAATAAATGAAGTTCTGATTCAATTTTCATGGTGTTGTGATGCTTATTGTTTACATTTGTTGAATGGTATGTATACATTTGTTTTGTTTCTCTGTATGCATTTGTTTCAATGATGTGTATGTGTATGATTTCATGTTGAATGTATGAAGTCTGAGAGAGGAGAAGAATGAGTTTCAATTGTTTCTCTTCCTGAGAATTCCTGCAAGGAGTGCAATGAAACGTCTGCAAGGTGTGCGTTGACAAGAGTCTGAGTTTTATATCAAAAAGCTCAGGAGAGATACCGTTATTCTCATACCAACAGAAGTGCAGGTGAAGCACAAAGATGTGCAAGGTGTGCGCAAGCTAGTTGAAGCCTTAGAATTTATCAACTAAGGTGAAGGTGGAAGGATTGTTGTTGCAAAGAGTGCACAGGGTCGAGGACTCAAATAACTAGAGGTTATGTGAAATATTGTTGCAAGGAGTGTGAGTAGGATCTCTCTTGGTGACTTAAGTTCACAAGTGAAAGCTCAGGACGGTTAGTACCTTTGAAGAGTTCAAAGGAAGACGGGGAGCGAAATCATCACGCAGAAGTTAAGTTTGGGAGGGAGAACGTTGAGTCGTTTGGACAAGAGTCAATGAGGAATGCATATGGTGGTCAGAATTCTCCGTGGAGAACTCGTGAAGTCACGAGGACCGTAGTATCCAGTGAAGTTGCAAGGTTGTTAGTAGTTGGGTGAACCCATCACTTTGGTTTCAAGAATCAACGTGGACCATTTATTGTGGTTAGTTGAGTCGTTAGATCATTTCAAAATTTCAGGTTTCGTAAGATTGAAGTGCAGACCAAAACCTTTGGTCACTCACATTCCCGAACCGCGAAAGGGATTATCGCATGTGAAGCTGAACGATTGAGTTTTGGCACTTCGGGAATTCGGGGTTCGGTATTTTGGGATTCCTGACAACAACGAGCCAGGACATAGTGGAGTGAAAATCCCGAAGTCGCAAAACACGACAGGACTTTGGCGTGGAATTTCGGGATTTCGGCACTTTAGGTGTCGGGAAGCAGAGGGGGCAACGATTTTTGGAATCGAGAGTTCAAACTTTCGATTCACGAAATCCTGAAGAGCGGAAGGAGAAAACTCCTGAAGAGGTCGTGAAAGAATAGCTTTGGGCTCCAATCGGGTTTAGGGGTTCCGAGAGTCAATGCAACTCCTGAAATTGAAAAGAGCGAAAAGCCGAAAGCAGGGCCCCAAGCACCATTCAGAGGATACGTGTGATGGAAGCTGAAAGAGGTGGTCAAGCTTCAGAGAAAGCCTCGAAATACCATCTATCTCGCCAAAAAGGGGAAATTTTGGGAACTGGGAAATCATAAGGGAAGAGGAATGAGTGTTGGTCGATCACTCAAGTCCCGAAAAGCCAAAATAAGTGGAAAAAAGAGGCGTCTGTTTGACGCATTGAAGGATTCAACCCTTGTTGACGTTTCAGGTTTTGGAGTTTGAAGAGACAAGGGGCTCAACAACAAGATTCGCGAAATCACGAAATCTGAAATCCCGAAAGGGAAAAAATCCATAATCACATTTGGTGGTCGGTTGTGGAGTTAATGTTGGTATTTGATCACGTAGGCATAACTCATAAGGACTTATGGAATAAACCTATTTGTGAGTGTGAAGTATTCCCTATGGGGAAATCAAAGAGTCAATCAGACTCAGGGAAGATTTAAAACGATCCTGTGCGGATCTTGGCCCGAGGGTCGGGGGTCTACGGTCACTCAATTAGGCCATCTTGTGAGCTTAAAATACCTTAATCTATCCGATAATTATCTCTCTGGTGAAATACCCATCGAACTTTTAGAGTTAAAAGAACTGAGACTGCTAGATTTTTTCAAAAATAGACTACATGGCAACATTTCATCCTTCATTGGAGACTAGCCAAATTTAGAGAATATGAGCCTTTGACAGAACAAATTCACAGATATCGTGCCTCATCAACTGGGCGTAAGTGGAAAGCTACAGGAATTGGATGTTTCGTACAACAAATGACTGGTTCCATCCCACCGAAACTTTGCAAAGATGGAAGGCTCGAGGCATTGATTATAGAAAATAATTTATTCTTTGGCCCAATTCCTGAGTCTCTGGGCACATGCAATTCTCTTGTTAATTCCCTCATGGGGCAAAATCATTTGAAAGGTAGTAGAAAATGATCAAATTGCACAGCAATTATCTCAGTGGGAACATACCAGAGGAAATTAATAACGTATCGTCCATGCTAAAGCTGATGAAAATTTCCAATAATAGTCTAAATGGTTATCTTCCTTCATCCATAGGTAAATTATCTTCTTTGCAGTCACTTCTGATCAATGAAAATCAATGAACAGGTAATATTCCGCCAGAGATTGGCCGACTGAGGAATATTTCTACCATAGATTTCAGTAGAAACAGGTTTTCTGGTATGATTCCTAGGGAAATTAACAAATGTAGTGTTCTGATAAACATTGATCTCAGCCAGAACGAGATCAGTGGTCCCATCCCAGTGGAAATCACCAATCACCAGGATTCCCAATCTGAACCATCTGAATGTATCTAGAAATCACTTGAACGAGAGCATCCCTACAGAATTTGAGCGATGCGGATTTCTCTTTTCGGGCCTTGTTTCAGAGGGTATGTTTTTAGTATTTGATGCAAGCTATTTTGCAGGGAATCCATGCTTATGTGGAGCACATTTGTGACCTTGCAGTTCTCTTGTCAATGGATCGCTCGTCCAAGCACAATTCAATCTTGGACTTCTCTTAGGACTGTTAGCACTTGGAATTGGGGAAGTCATAGTTAAGGCGAGATCCATCAAAAAAGAAGACAAGGCCATATAAAAATTGCAATATCAGTGTCATCTGAAATAAAATTCCAACATTTGGTTTCACATTCTTCATGATATAGATGTTTTCAATTAGGTAAAAATTGTTGAATTTCTTTGTATTAATTGTTTTAGAGGTGGTGATTGAAAAGGTAATGCAAGTAGTGAGGAACAATGTGTCTTTCGAACAAATGTCGATGAAAGGTTTTCCACAATTTTCGCTACTTAACAATGTATTTGTGTTTACAGGTCTATGGAGGGAATAGGAGGTCTGCAAAGGAACAGGAACGGGTTTGTTGCACGGGAACAGGAACGGGTTTTCCACACGGGAACAAGAACAACATTACTCTAGGACGGGAACAAGAACAGGACTTTGAAAGCAAGAACAAGACGAGACAGGAATAGGAATGAGTCACACTAAGCACAGTTGAGATTGCGTGGTTGTCCTGGTCGGGAGTGGATAGTGACGAGTCTGAGAACATGAGCAGCGATGGGCCCGGGTCCGGAAACAGGAACAACAAGAGGCTTGGGTGGGACAGGCAGGTATTGTCCTGTTCCTTACTCTGTGTTTCTTTTTTATTTGTCCTAATTGGCAATGACAATACACTCAACACTCATAAAAAAATGGGCAAGAGGTACTCGTCTCGGGTGAAACAAACCATTTAGGTCAAGTGAAAATGGTCTCTTCAAGTAAAGAAAGGAAGTGGGTTTCGGTCAATGCCAAAGAGTTTCGGGGTATTTTAAAACGCAGAGCTGCTCGTCTAAAATGGGAACAGACAAGGAAAAAAAGGGCCCTTCGTAATAAACTTTCAAACAAGCCTCCTTTGCAAAGGTGTAACAACAACAGAACTAAAGACAGGGATTACTATGCATTGTACAGTCCCACATCCACACCTCTCACATGGTCATCTGACCTGTATGTGCAAGAGTTACTAAATTCCAAGAGGAGATTGGGGGTTTTGGAAGTCAAAGGGCATGAGAGATACTTTCAAATCCAACTATTCACAATAGAAAATCGGGACTTAACAAAAAACAATAAAGTTTTAACAAAGCGACTGACCATGTTGCAAGAAGCCCTTTTGGAAGCAAAGGCTAAATGGCAAGGCTTGAGGGATGTTGGGCAAATCAAGGAAGATTCCATGGTGGAAATTAGAGAGGTGATGAACTCTAAAACACCCAAAGCTGAAGGGAAAACAAGTGAACAAGCATACATCCATGGAGTGAAAGCAAGGGATGAAGAGAAAAGAGATTTTACAAAAAATTCCAAAACATTGGCACAAGTCATTAGCAATTCTGCTCATATGGAAAAAGAAACACACAGCCAAGGGGACGACATGAAAAGTAAAGAAAACAAGGAAAGACAAAGTAGAGCAGCAAACGTAATTATCAAAGTTGTGAGAGTATGGAAAAAATGAACGTACTCTTGATCTTACAAGTGAATTTTTGAAGGACAAGTTGCTTTGGCAAGGCCGAATTTTCCAAGCATGGAGGGTAGCTAAGCCTAGTGGCGAGAGAGCTAGGCCCATAAAAGTCATTATTTCAAGCATACGTGACAAGCAAATTCTCCTAGGCAAGAAGCAACTCTTGAGAGGTTCTCTCTTTTTTCTGGATGAAGATTTAACTATTAGACAACAAGAGGAAAGAAGGGAAGAGTTGTTAAAGGTTAGGGCAGCAAGGGGTGAGGGAAAAAGGGCATGGTTGTTCAAAGGAAAAGTTGTTATTGCCTTTTCCGGTCCTCATTCTAAAAGAGGACAGCAAGTTGGTAGCCAAGAAGAGACAACAATTTCACTAGCAGGAAAATATTCAACAAGGCTAGTTTGGAAAAATAGGGGTGAAGACTCAACTGTGAGTCTTGTAGACCAAAAAAAATAGAAATCAAACTATTCCCAAGTTTCCTTAAGTTTAGTTTGTTGGAATTGCAGAGGTTATCCTTGGAGGTAGGGAGTTGGGTTAGGACCTATCGCGGAAAATAGGGACATAAGTTGTCTATTGGAAACACATGAACATGAAGGGTGCAAGACACCTATGTTTGAAGAGTATGTGAAGATGGTAGTGTGGAACAAAGCAACTGAGAATGGTAAAGGACATGAGGGTATCATGGTATTAGTGAAGAAAAAAAAAGGTCATCTCGTTCAATTAGAAAGAGAAGACTCAAATAAACAATTCATTTGGTTTAAAATATCAGAAAATGGTAACATCATCAGGATTGCAGCATGTTATTTTTCTCCACAAGTTTCAAAAACTTACAAAAGTAGGGGGCTTGACCACAAAGACCCCTTTGCAGCCTTAAAAAATGATATTGCAACATACTCTTAGCTAAGAGAAGTCCTTGTAGTGGGTGATTTCAATGCTAGGACAACATGTGAACAAGCTAGTATTCTTCGTTGTAAGGAAGACTGCAACCCCATTTGGCTTACAAAAGAGAGAAATCATCAGTGGAAAAGAGTTTCAGAGGACAACAAAAGCTCCAATTTTTTTTGGGAACAACTACTTACTTTATGTGGGGCATTTGACTTAATCATTTGTAATGGGGTGGCTAGATGGGCGAACTCTAGCAATTTCATCTGCAATACCTACAATGGAGCAAGCATAGTAAACTATGCAATTTTCTCACATGGCTTGTGTGAGAAAATGGAGGAAGTTTTGATTGGTGAACAACTATGGGAGTTGAAATCTAATCATAAACCGATCTATTTAATTCTAACTTGGGTTGAACAACAACAACATGGTACAAAAAATCAGCACATCCGACAACCTCCTTCAAAGGGTAGAATTATGTTGACTCAAAAAAATTGTAATACCTTCAAGATAGCACTAAAGAGGTTGTTTAACAAGGAGAAAATTCCATCTTAGGGCCTTCATATCCATGAGCTAACAAATTTAATCCAAAGCGCACTTACAGAATGCAAAAGAGCAAAAAATAGGAAATCTGAAACAAATTGTTTTCCGGTTAATGTTTGGTTTGATGAGGAATACAAAACAACAAGGAAAACTTTGAAAGAGTCAAGCCATAAAGAAATAAGCATAAAATCTTACAAGCAAATTGTAAGAAAGAAGAAAGTTGATTTCATGATCTCAAGGAGGGAGGAATTAATCTTCTTGGGGAAAAATAACCCCAAGTTATTTTGGAAGGAGCTTCAAACGAGAAAGAAACAAACTGAAAATAATATCACAGCCTATCAATGGTTTGAGTATGCAAAGCATCTTTATGAGAAAGATCCTAAGGTGGACCACCCTCCCCTGGTCAACACTACTACTAAGCTCTTCATCGTGCAAGAAATTAAGGTGGGTATAAAAAATTTGGGTGTTGGAAAAGAAAAAGAGTTAGATGAACTCCAAGAAAAATATATAAAGTGGGGTTCAAAAACTCTTGCACCTCACATTACAAAAATTTTCAACAACATCATTCAGTAGGGATTCCCTACAGATTGGACAATGAGCCTAGTAATACCACTTTTCAAGAGTGGGGATGTCAACAATCCCTCCAACTATAGGACCATAATGATAAACCCCTTGCTTGCGAAGTTATTTTGAAGTATGCTAGAAAATAGAATCAACAAGTGGGTGGAAGAAGGGGATAAGCGTTCTAAAGGGAAAGCAGGTTTTATACCTAAACACTCAATGATTGATCACGGTATAACTCTAAGGCACATCATTGAAAAAGTGTGGGAGAAAAAAGGGGAAGTCTTTTGTTGCTTTGTCGATTTCAAAAAAGATTTTGAAACGGTCCCTAGAGATAAGCTTTGGCATAGAATGGAGAAACTTGGGGTTCCTATACATCTTAGAGCAGTTGTCCATAGGCTATATGAAAAGGTTAAAGTCAAAATCAGAACGTCATCTGGTATCTCCGAAATTTTTAGGAGTGATATTGGGGTCAAGCAAGAGTGCCCATTGTCCCTTACCCTCTTTGGCTTATATATTGACAAACTTGAAGAGTGGTTAAACTCATGGGAGGGTGATGGTGCTCTTTTGGGTGATTTTGTGATAAGGCTTCTTTTGTATGCAGATGAACTTATTCTGATTGCTAAATCCACTCTTGGGTTGCAAGAACACTTAATTTCCCTTGAGCACTTTTGTAGTACAGTGGGAATGCAAGTCAATAATAGCAAGATGAAAGTGGTAATTTTTTCTAGCAAAAGAAAACATAAACAACATAAGTTCTACTTTGAAGGAAACACTCTTGAAGAAGTGGCAGATTACAAATACCTCGTAATTGACTTCAACAAAAATCTAAGTTGGGAAGGTTGCAGAAAGAAAAGAAATTTGGGAGGTTGGAATGTGTTCTATGCTTTTCAAAATAGATGCAGAGAAGAAGATCTATGGGATTAGAAGACTATGCAAACTCTCTTTGGGATTTTAGAGATCCCAATGGTTCTATATGGTTGTGAAGTGTGGGTCAGCAGCACATCTGACTTACAGTGGAAACAAATTGAGAAGATTCAAAAACGCTTGATCACAAACAAGTTTAAAATTAAAAGTTCAGTCCCTTATGATATCATGCTGAGTGAAATGGGGGCTTCTCCTATTGAAGCAATTGCTATTGTGCGTCTCATAAGATATCTAAACAAAAATTGAGCAAATGGAAGACAATCGGTGGCCTAAGGTCATCCTCGATGACATATTGTGCAAAAGGAAGAAGACTTTGTTGAAACAAAATATTAAATGGCTTAGTAAATGGGATAACCACTTGAACAAGTGCCCTACGAACAGTAAAGAGATAAAGGATTTTGTTATTGATAGGTTCCACAAGCGAACTTGGGATAAAGGGCTTGGGAGAAAGAAAGAGTATTATATTGAAGAGTTTAACCCCACATACAATCATCATCAAAAAGTGTACATCGGGGCCAATATATCTTGGAGAGCCAAAATTCTTATTGCCCAATTAAGAACCAATTCCCATCAACTCTGTTGTGAAACTGGGCATTGAAAAAGACCAAAAGAAGCTTGGGAAGAAAGGGTGTGTGTGTTCTGCACCTCCAAAAAAGTGGAAACAGAAAAGCATTTCATTTTAGAGTGTGAAGCTTTCAAAGATAGCAGGGACAACTATATAAATATCTTGACAACTAGCTCTTGGAATAACTTATTCAGCGAGGGGACAATGGAGAAATTAGGGGAGCTCATCATCAAGATGAACAAGAAAACGGCTGAACTGCTAAAATCAATGTGTGAGGCAGTCTATCCCATAGGCTATTGTTAGCCTCGTGGATATTAAAATTACTTCTTCTTCTTCTAAGAGGAATTTTGTGTGGCTCAAACAACATACGAGAACATGGATCCATGGCTACATGATGTTGATCTATTGACGCGATGCTATATGAAATTATAATTTGATAATATGGGATTATGTTGATTATGTATTGTTTGGTGATGAATGACATGACATTACGCATGCTTAAACCTTAATACATGTCATGTGATATATGTGAATTTAAATGACTCATGTCAATGGTTTTGACAATAATGATTCCTCGTGACATGAATTAAGATGGTAGTAGTTTGTATGTGTACTTGATTATGATGTGGTTGATGGAATTATAATATATGTGATGTGATATGGCATGGAGGTAGTGACTCATCGAAGCATGTTTTCTATTGATATTTGTTATTCTATTATTTTTGTTGATATGTGCTTTCACTGAATGGAAGAATGACAAAGTTATGCCATGCTATTTGTGAAAGAATGATATCACATAATTGATTGGTAATTTCAGTGACTAGTAATATTTGAGCAGAGTTGTGTCTTTAGTAAAATCTTTGTGAGTGTTTTCTAGTCTACTTTGTGAACATTCTTACCTTTTGAAGAATTTTCTTTTATGTTATTCTTCTATCCTTGTTGGATTCTTACATGTCGGTTTTTTTTGTAATGCATCTACTTTTGTATGGTCATTTGATGCTACATTGGAAAGAATGATAAAAAACAACTTTATTGTTTTGGCTTAAAATTTTCTTAGAAGATAGATCTTGATATCAAGATCATTATTTTACTCTATCTCTAGTTGGGATTCAGTCTCTAAACAATCTTTTTTAACAACCTCCCTATTTTTACAAAATATCAAAAGTTGTTGGATTCAATTGAAATTTTGCAAGGAGACATTTTTTCGTGGTTTTAAGAACTTCTTATTTGTCGACTGTAAATACATGTGGATTTTTCTTTGAAGGTGTAGATTACGAAGAAATATTTTCTCCTATTGCAAATATCACCATGATCAAATTGTTAAATGATTTTGTAGTGCAATCGGGTTGCGGTCTGCATCGGATGGCATTTCTTAGTGCCTTTCTCAATCAAATTCTTGAATAAATTACCATGCAACACCCAAAATGTTATGTTCAAATTAGCAAAGAGCATTACATTTTTTGGCTAAGAAGTCATGTATGGGTTGAAGCAGGCTCCCAAATCATGGTATTCTCTCATTGAAAAATACTAAAACTACATGGGTAACATTGCAAACAAAAGGGGTGGAAATTTTCTATGCAGAGAATCAGCTCAGCTCGTGAAGGCGCACACGCTCTGTTCTAGGGTTTGTCTCTTTCGCACTCATGCCAGGCTAGGGTGGAGGGGAGTCGCTGCCCCCTCCCTCCCCAACCTCTTCCTTCTGCAAGCTTGTTGCAGCATGCAACAAGAAGCTTCCCCCTACGGAACCCCCGAGCTTCGTGAAAAAACTGGACGCGGTTCCCGAGATCACTCTCCCCCCGGACCAGCCTATGAAGGTCATGCTATCTCTTGTAGATCACGGCCTAGTAGGTCAATTCATGGGCCTATGTCCCTCAGCCCGAACAACAGATAACTGGATTCAACGGAATTGGAGGCCTCTAATAACAAATAGCGTTACTTGCTATGCGATTGGGAGGGGCTTCTTCATCTTTGAATTCATTTCTCAAGAGGATAGAGATCTAATCTTCAGGAACGGACCGTATTTCATGGGCACACAAGGTCTCTATCTGAACCGATGGACCCCTAGCTTCGATCCAGCCTCGGAAGTTCCAAAAGACGTCCCAGTTTGGGTAAGACTCCCAAACCTTCCAATCCACTGCTGGAACTCTTCTTCGCTCCAATATATTGGAAATGGCTTGGGACACTACATAGATAAAGCGAACCCAAAAGACCAGTATTCCTACGCAAGGATCTGTGTGGAGGTGGATCTGGAGGTAGGCCTTCCAAAAGCAGTGAAACTAATGGTAGGGGACTGGAAGCACTTCCAAAATCTCTATTACGAGCAACTCCCCTTCAAATGCAGAGGTTTCCATGAATACGGACACTTCAAGTGGAACTGCCCAAAAAACCCAAGTACAGAGAAAGAAGAGGAAGACAGTTGGCAGCAGGCCAGGAAAGGGAAGCCGAAATCAAAAGGACCAAGAAGTGACAAACCAGCCCCAGCAAAAGAAAAGAACCCAGGAGGCAAACAAACGGCCAACAGCTTCAATTTCCTGGACCAGGAACCTAGTGGAGAGCCAGGAAAGCCAACCCAGGAAGCTCAAGGAGAAGCTGAAGGAGGCGCCCAATCCCCTGAGAACAGGAAAACACCAGAACCAATAGAGGACGAGATGCCAAACAAATCCCCCCCAAGGACCGGAGCGACCCAAATTGAAGAGGAAGGGGGAATCTCATCTGGCAGCGAATCGGAAGGCGCAAGTGAAGCCTGGGCCTCCCCAAAGAAACCAGGACGAGGCCGAAAATCCAAAAAAGTCAAAAGAGACCAAGAAACCTACAAGGACGTTCTAAAAGGTTCCCAAACAACTATGAGGCAACTGATCAGCGGAAGGCAAATAAGGAAGCTCTTCAAAGCCTCCCAAGGAGGCCACTCCNNNNTGAAGCTAACCTCCTGGAACTGTAGGGGTCTTGGTAGCAAAAGGAAAGAATAAGCTCTCAAAGATATTATCAAAACCTTGGAAGCGGACATCCTACTTCTCCAGGAGACCAAGATGACTCAGCAGGACTCTCTCAAAGCTTCAAGAAACGCATGGAAAAATAGTCAAGGAATAGCTGAAAATGCCAGGGGCACGTCAAGCGGTCTCTGCACGCTCTGGAACACCACCAAAATAGAACTGATCGACTCAGACACCCACATGCACTGGATCCACACATTGCTCCTCCATAAAGACTCCGGGATCCAGGTAAATCTCATTAATATTTACGTTTCGTAGCACATAGAAGAAAAGAGGATCTGTTGGGAAACCCTCCAAGACTTTCTTCAAAAAAACGAGCTAGATAACATCATCTTAGGTGGAGACCTAAATGTAACCCTAAGCCAAGAGGAAAAGAGAGGTGGCACTATAGTCAGAGATCCAGCCAAAGAATGGGTGGAAGATATTATTTCAGCTTGGGAGCTAATAGATATAAAACCAATCAAGGGGCACTATACATGGTCCAATAAGAGGTTAGGTCTAGGGCATATAGCTTCCAGGTTGAACAGATTCCTCATCCAAAGCTCTTACCTAACCCTGGGGTTTAATGCGGTAGCAGAAATCCTACCCCATAGCGCTTCAGACCACAAGCCTATTCGGTTAGAATTTAAATCAAAGCAAGGGAAGGGACCCATCCCTTTCAGGTTCAATCCATCCTGGATTCAAGACAAAGATTTTCTTAAAATAGTGTCCAGCACATGGACAGGCAAAGTCGTTGGATCTGCCTCCTATGTATGGGAAGAGAAGCTACGGAGGTTAAAATCCGCCCTGAAAGCCTGGGCAAGAAGCCGCCCTGACCCAACCTCCTCACGCAAAGAGGCCCAAAAACTCCGTGAGATTCATCAGCTAGAGCTGGAACGCAAAGAAATCACCCAAGAGGACCTGCAGTAAGAAGTCCTTCTTCAAAGCCAATGGTTCAAATCATGTAGGGAGGAAGAGAGTTATTGGAGGCAGAAATCTAGAAGCCTCTGGCTGAAGGAAGGAGACAAAAATACTAGTTACTTCCATAAGCAAGAAGAGGCTAGGAAAAATTATAAGGCAATCACAGAAATCCAAGTTCAAGACACAATAATCTCATATCTAGAAGGTATCAAACAAGCAGCATTCGAAACCTTCTCAGCCCTCTATACAGAGCCGCAAAGGACGGACATAGACCCCCAAAGGTATCCCCTCTCCATCATTCCAGCTCTCATAAACGAGGAAATTAACCGCAATCTGTTAAAGGAAGTTTCGCAACAAGAAGTAAAGGAGGCCCTAGATCAAATGAATCTGGACAAAGCCCCTGGACCGGATGGGTTTACTGCAAGATTTTTTCAACATTGTTGGGCAATCATCAAATCTGACCTTATCAAAATGATAAGGAAATCGCAATCGAGTAGTAAACTAGGAGGGAGCACAAACTCGGCCTTCCTGGCCCTCATCCCGAAGGAGAAAGGAACATCCAGTTTCAACCGATTCAGGCCGATCTCACTCTGCAACACAAGCTATAAAATCCTTACTAAGATTATAGCAAACAGATTGAAAACAATTCTTCCCCATATCATCCCAGAAAATCAGGGAGGCTTCATTAAAGGCAAACACATTACTGACAACATCCTCCTGGTCCAAGAGGCTCTTCATTCAAGCATCCGGAGAAAGGACAAAGGTATGATCATTAAGCTCGACCTTGCCAATGCTTTTGATAGAGTCAACCACAGTTTTTTATTTGAAGTTATGGAAAATTTGGTTTTGATCAATCTTTTGTCAACTGGATTAAAGCATGCATAGGCTCACCCTGGATAGCTCCCATGGTAAATGGAAGAGTAACAAAATTCTTTCAGGCCTCTCGAGGGCTAAGGCAAGGGTGCCCCCTCTCACCCCTCCTTTATGAAATTCAAGCCTCTTTTCTAAGCTATCAGTTGGAGAATTCCCAAGCCCAAAGCACTTTGCAGGGTCTAAGAATAGCTCCATGGGTGAAAGACATTAACCACGCTCAATTCGCGGATGACACCCTGCTATTAGGTGGAGCAAGCTCAATAATCGCAAAACAGTTTAAGGAAGAACTTGAGGCATACACTTCAGTCTCAGGAAGCGAAATAAGCAAAGCAAAGTGAAAGATATATGGCTGGAATGTCACGCCCAACGAAATGCTCGGGATTGCAAGAGTTATAGGTATGGAAGGTCACACCAATTGGGAGTCGTTCACTTACCTGGGAATCCCAATTTTTAAGGCCACCCCAAAGGCCACTCAGTGGAACCATCTAATTGACAAACTCAAGAAGAAAATTTCCAATTGGGGGGCGAATTGGCTCAATTTAGCAGGGGAATTCGTCCTAATTAAGTCAGTTCTGGCCAGCATACCCATCTACCAGAGTTCAATGCTCCTAGCCCCTTGCTCCATAATACAAAAAATTGAAGCTCTGCAAAGATGCTTCCTTTGGGAAGGTGGGAAACATACCGAAAGGAAATTGCATCTGATAAGTTGGGAAAAGTCCTCTAAAACTCTTCTGGAAGGTGGCCTCAATTTTAAAAATTCACGCATACAGAACATTGCGCTGGGGGCAAAGCTGTTGTGGAACATAGTCTCTGGAGCACTAACTTGGTGCAAATCGGCTCTCTGGAAAAATTACTTCAAAGGGCCGAGGGAACGCTGCTTAGAAACTCCCTACAGGCTTTCTAAAGGATCCTCGTTTTTAACTCTCTGCAAAAAATCCTTGCCTCTCTTCATTCCCCACCTCACCTAGGTGCCACGAAATGGGAGGAAGATCAAAATCTGGAAGGACTCAATCCTAGGAGACCCCCCTCTTGACTCAAGGCAGGACCTGCGTCATCTTGAGAACTGGATGGGGATCCAAAATTTAAAGACCCTTGTGGATATCTCAGTTTGGGGTGAGGACAGGCATCAGTCGTGGCAAGGGTGGGAAGTGAGCAATTTACCACCGGATTTAGAAGGGGAATGGAGAATCCTCAAACACTACCTACAGGAGAAAGCCCTGCTGAAAAAGAAGGGGAAGGATGAGAGAGGCTGGGGGGAAATGCCAAAGACTACACCACTGCTAACGGCTATAGACTTTTGCTCAAGGTCCCCACTGCTCCATAAAACCCGCTCATCTGGAATGCGATTTGGCATTCTAAGTCTATTCCCAAAATTGATTTTTTTATTTGGACACTTTCCCACAACAACATTCTTACAGGGGAAATTCTCCAAAGGAAAGGATGGGTTGGCCCCCACTGGTACCCACTCTACCAGCAAGCCGAAGAAACTACTAATCACCTCCTCCTCAATTGTGCCTTTTCTAAAGAAGTTTGGAGGCTGACAATTGGATCAGGAACTGAAGTTAACTTTCCAGAAGACATCAAAATCCTCCTCCAGCATTGGGACAATCTGTACCTGTTCCAACATTGAACTCAAAGTCAAACCGTTGCACTTTGGAGAGCCCTCCCAAAGTTTATTCTGTGGAACCTGTGGCTGGAAAGAAACAGCAGGATCTTCAGGGACAGGGCAAGGAGCGCACCCTTAGTGGTAGCCATCATCCAGGCACTTTTTGGAGAGAGCGCCCCTTACTTATGTCAGTCCAGTTACAAAGGGAAGCCAGATGACTTGGAGGTCATTTGGCTAGAGCAGTTCAAAATTCGAAGTGAAAATGAAGTCACAATCGTCTCTCCAAGTATTGAGGAATGGGAAATAAGAAAAGAGAAACAAGAGTATTACAAGTGGAAGCAAGAAAGGAAGGCTTACATCCTGTCCTTTGACGGGGCCTCCAAAGGAAACTCGGGGCTCGTAGGTGGAGGGGGGATAATTGAGAGCCCCAGTGCAGAAATTATCGTTAGCTACGCCCTGGGACTAGGTACTGAGACCAACAACATTGCAGAAGCCATGGCATTATTGCAAGGGATTCAGCAAGCCAAAGAGTAGGGGATTCAGGAACTAGTCATCATTGGAGACTCCAGGCTGATAGTCAAGGCCATTAATTGCCAGAATCAAACTCAAAGCACCAAACTTAATAATCTCCTGAGCAAAATCCGCCTCCTTCTCACTAATTTCAACTCTTATGAGATTTTTCATGTTTTAAGGAAGCTAAACGCGGAGGCTGATGTGGAAGCTAATAAAGGCATACTCCTTGCGCCAGGAAGCTTAATCCTCAATGGAATGATGTCCATGGTGGAGATACCGTAACCCAAGGCGCCTCACGCGCATATCCAGCAAGTGGATGGGATGAGCATAAGGACAACAGGCGAATCGACCAAAATCGGCCAGGCAGAGCCGAGCCATTGGAGGATAGTGATAGGGGGTGGTACCATGACCAAGTGGACAACAAACAGGGAGGGGGAAGGCGCACCCACTGCCCATACCTCTCGCCCTCTGCAGTCCAGGGCGCAATCATTCAGGTCAAGGGGAGCAAACTTAAAACAAAGACGCAGTCCCAATTCCAACTCATTCCTGAGCAGCGATTCCTCTGCCTGCGTGCTTGAAGAGCCAAGGAGTGCGACTCAGGGGACGACCAGAGCAATGGCAGCTAGCACAAGAAAGAAACCGAGCCTGGAGGAATGACTGACGATCATGGACACAACACTAGAGAATCTGAAGCAAATGCTGCAACACCAATTAGACTTTCTAGAGAACCTGGACTCGGAAGCAGGTAGAAGGTTGGATCAACTAGAGCAAGACATTTCCACTACAAAGATAGGTTTCTCTGAAGAGCTCAGCAAGCTTCACCAGGAGCTCAAGAACCCGCAGGACGAGTTTGAACTGAGAGTCGAGCAGTTGGAAGAGAAAATGTCCCAGCTCAACCGAGAGTGGAGGAATGATCCAGAAATATAGTTTTGTTGTTGCCTCTGAAGTAAATCCCACCCCCTACAGCATCTTGGCATTTTTTATAGAGCCAAGGATTCAATAAAATCACTTTAGCTGGTTAGTCTTAGCTTATTCGGAATATGGAAAATGCATGTGTTTCCAGGAACAGTGCTAAGCTCCTCTCAGGCAGAGGCTCAGTGAAGCCCTACCATTTTGTAATCGCATTCGTGGCTGGTCCACACTTAATACAAATCCTCTAATTTTTTTGGTCAAAAAAAAAACATTGCAAACAAAGGGATTATAATCAAGATCTAGGTTATTTATCCATTGCTACATCTGAAGATTTTTCTCTAAATCCATGGAGTGAGAACAACTTTTGGACTACATTTGCATGAAAATGTTCAACACATGTAGATGGAATGTTTAAATTAGTGCTAAAGCCATGTGCTCAAGCATTTTAGATTTTGACGTGCATGACTTGGAAAACCAAGAGGTGAAATGGTACTCTAGGATTCCCTCATCATTACGACTAAGGGCTTATGTCTACAACTATTAGAAATTAAATAATAATATTAGTTGAGTATGGTTTTTTCTAGGTACTATATCATGGGGAAAACCCTCAAGCACTTCCCCTCATCCCAAGGAAGGTAATGGTACCAATGGTAAACTCCCGAGTTTTCAAGACACAAGGCCATGCCAACAATCGGGCTCAAAGATATTACAACAATATACTCATTATGAGCTCAACATGTCACTTATGGAAATATAACCTAGGCAAGGAAGATAAGATTCCATCCCATAATCTCTAAAATTGGACCTAGTTGACAATAGTTGCATGTAGTTTCTTCAAACATTATGCAATAGGGATAATGTTGAAGCATCCTTATCTCTGCATTAAGTTTGATAAATTTCCAAGAAATTAGGAGGAACATGCAAATTTGGCAGTGAATTAACACTAAATTTTCTTGATCATAATGTAATGTTGTACTGCCTTCACCCAAACAATGAATGAAATACATAATCAATGCAATTTCCATCATTGCAAAAGTCTACCCCATAGCTAAATTATAACATCCATTAAAAGGTCGCCCCTTGATTTAAATGTTTAGTTCTTTCTTTCGTTGAAGAACGTCCTAAACAATTTTTCTTCCAAGCTTGGATTCCATCGGAAAATATCATCAAATGCTTCAATGCATACGCAATGATCAGCATGGGAACAAACACAAGAAATATTTTTCATTGATCCCCATGATTAATAATCACACATCTTCTCTAGCACCGATTTTTGCCTTGTAGTACTACATGTATCAAGTATGAAGCAATATTTTTTGTCATGTTTCTATTTTTTTTGGACAATCGACAATCCAATTACCATTCTAATTTTTCTATATGTTACTCCATTGTTTTGCCAAAAAATTCAATAAGTTATTTGGTCACAACCTACATACCTATAACAAATTTGTATACTTCTCTAAATGATTCTACTTGTCACCAAGCCATCCTAGTAGAACAATGACCACAACAGGTTTCTTTTCCAATGACAAACTATTTTCCCTCTCTCCATCTCGATTGGTGACAAACTAAGGATCCAAACTGATCCTTGAGAGTAGAATCTTTGACGAATCTTACTAATTCTAAAAATGCCAAGTATAATTGTTTAGCACTATTTTAAAAAACATTTCAAATTTCTATGGATTTTATATCATTTCTAGAAATTTTTGGTGGTTTTTCTATAAATAATGTTATGAGATAGAAATTGGGCAATTTGCTTTTGCATAATAATGGAAATTGGCATTGGTTTTTGAAAAAAATGGAAAATTATCCAAATGATGAAATTTGTCCCCTAAAATTTTCTACGTGAAGGATGACTTCAAGGCATTCTCTTGTGTTGCATGTTTCTCTAATTTTGAAATAAAGTTTGTATAGAACGATTCACATCTAATGCATTTTGTGTCTGCCTTCGTATAATACCATTAATTTATGTTATTTCTATACTTGTAAATGCAACTATGTATGTAAGAAAAGAAGATTGAATTATAAGTGTTGTTTTTAATAAATGGGTCTTCTACATATTACAATTATTTTAGCTCTTAGTAGTTTCTCTATTTTTTTCAAGCTAGAGGAAGGAGTGAAGAAAGAAGTGTGTTCAACCTTGCAACCAATAGAACTAATATTTTCTAATCTTCCCTTCTCAAGTGAATCTCAAATAGTACTAATATTTTCTAATCCTCCCTTTAGACGATTTATGTTAAAACTTATGTATAGGGGCATGGTGGAATAGAAATTATAGTTTTGCATAAATGATTTAACCAATTTTTGAATGAGGAGGTTTGACAATTTCAAGCAATACCCACCTACATGCTCACACACAACCGGCTGCTCCACCAGGGGATCTTTTTATATATGCATTTTTTGGGGTATGCTTGAGTTCAAATTTGTATACCTTTGTTCTTAACCTTTATTATCCTTGCAAGGTTAATAGAATAAAGAAGAAAAATAATCGATGCGGTAGTGGAAGTAGTGGAAGCAAAAAAAAATGCAAACAAGATACTAAGGAGTCAACAAAACTCATCATTCCTTGTTTTGCTTTTCATCACCTTGTCAAAGAGGTTTTATGGATGTATAATGTAAGTGTTTGTTCATTTTCTATTTATTTGTGCAATATGATCATTTTTGTAAATGGTTCTAATTAATTGTTTGACATTTGTTTTTTTCAGCCCGATATGCACATTCAAAGAAATGGTGTTTCAACTTTGCAAAGTCCCGCAGAAACACATTTGGTCAACATGTTTATGTATGCTAGATTATGTAGAGACCATGCGAAGTGTTGTACCTTGTCTCATGATGATATTTGATTAGTCACTTTCATTCGACAAGAAGAGGTTCATTGGGCCATTCCTTATTTTCCCAAGACACATCTCGCTTGTGATGAGTGAGAAAAAAAAACCAATGATTGGCTAGTCAGCCCTTACATGATTGGTGAAACCATCCATGACTATATGATGCTATATGAAATTATATTTTAATAATGTGTGATTATGGTGATTATATGCTTTTGTTTTAAGATGAAGGAAATTATGCATGCTTAGTCGTTAATGTGTGTCATGTGATCTATGTGAATTTTAATATATCCGGTCAATGGTTTTGGTAGTTGACGCCTTGTGACAATATGGATTATGATGCTAATAGATTTTATGTTTACTCAACTGTGATGTGTTTGATGTGATTATGGTATATGTGATGTGATGTGGCTTGGAGATAGTGACACGTCAAAGCTTCGTTTCTATTGATCTATGCTATTCTATAATTTCTTTTTGATAGAGGTTTTTGGCCAAGCTTTTTGCTTGAAATTGCTCATGCTAAATTGTATGCAGAAATCCAATGATTGAATGACTGTCATTTTATGTTTCAAAAAGGGAAGATGAAGTTTCTTTGAAGTCTGTGAGAGTGTTGCAATGGCGATCATCGATGCAACAACTATTGGTGTATTGGTATTCCCAGTTGGTTTAGAGTATTTAAATTGATATCAATCGAAGTTGGATAGGTAATATCATGTGTTGGAGTTGAAATCCATGCCACCTCCTCAAGTAGAGGATAAAATTTTAGGTAACAAATAAAGGAGCTGGTGATTCGGGAGAAACAGTTTGAAACTTTTGAAGCAACTATCCCCATCTTTATCTTCTTTTTTTATTCTTCACCCCTTTGTTCTCTAAACTTGGATAGGGTCTGATTTATATCACCACGACTATGAATGTACACAAGTGTATTGGGTAAGAGATTATTTTCACGTCCACACAACGATTTTCCTTTTGCCCAAATCATAGATTCTCAATTATTGTCCAAATCCTACCAATATGTGGTCTTGGAATTGAGATAATTCAAGAGGAAATCTAATAAGTACTTTATTGGAAAATCTCCAGGGATTTACTGTCATCCACACATCTATAAATATGAATATAATCTCTTTAAGAATGAGTCTTTGGCCAAAATTGGAAGTCCTTTAGAGTTTCAATGGCCACAAGAGTTTTGTATTCCTTTTCATGAAAGATGACAAGCAAATTCTAATTGCAACTTTATTACCCTTTGGTAGTAGAAAACAATGTTTGCTAACATATGCAAATTTTTATCCTTACTTAAATGTGTCCAAGGTCCTCTACATGATGGATCTATAGATCTTACAAGACCATTGCTTCTCTTGATATGCGTATAGAAGTGTCTTAAGAGACAACATATATCTTCATTGTAGCAACTTGTCTTTCTCTACGCATTTATTTCGAGTTTGTATATTGATAATTTCTTCCACACATGTTCCTCGTAGAGTATGTTATTAAATCTAGATTGAAGCCAATTTCCTTGATGGGTCGTAAGATATCATGCATTTTTTCAACTTGGTGCAACCTCCCATGATTGGGAATGATGGCATTGAAAGTACCCACATCGGTATCTACCATCTTCTCTCCAATTATGGAAACACATGTATCGTTTCTCTAGGCAAGTTACATTTTTTGTAGACTATCACAAGTCCCTCAAGGAGATGAATATTCTACTGGGATAAATCATGCCTGCATATTTTTTTTGCAAGAGTGTTATTTTGTTTTATCACTTTCCCCAAATCGGTATCTAACCTCTTCTCTCCAATTTTGGAAATGCATATATTGTTTCTCTAGGCAAGTCGCATTTGTTGTAGACTATCATAAGTCCCTCGAGCAAATGAATATTGTACTGGGATAAATTGTGCCTACATATTTTGTCTGCAAGAGTGTTATTTTGTTTTATCACTTTCCCCATTTGCATAAGAATGCAATAATGAAGTGTAGGTTGCATCATTAGGTTTACATCACCAACTCTACTTCTCCAAGTGAACGTTCTCTCCCTCTTTCCAAAGCCCCTCCCTAGCCAATACAGCCAAAACAACAATGTAGGTAGAAGTGTTAGGACCAATACCAACACTCAACACTGCAAAGTAGTTGTCATAAGGTGCTCCATTTATCACCATATGGCCTCTAAGATGGACCAATTTCCAGTGCACACACCTCGAGAGTATTCTTATATTTGACATACTCCACTTTTTTTTCAAAAAAGGATATTATTTTAAATGGTACCATTTTGTATTAAATTAGATCGTGTCACATATGCTATGTTACCACTTTACTTTGCACTTTCTTTGACTTTTTCCATCTCTCCAAGTATACATGATAGAAATGCAGATTTTCCTAAGCCAACCTTTCCTATCATTGCTATGGAGGATGAATGTTTAACATACAAATTTATATTGTGAAGAATGAACCCTTCATCTTGAGGAGACCAATTGATTGAACCATTTGTAATCGTCGAGGCATATCCACCCCCCTTGGATATCTTCTCAACAGATTTTGGATTCACCTTATCGATGCAAAGATATTTTTCAAGTCAATGAAGTTAAACAACAACTTGTACTACGACTGTGAGTAATCCAGTGAAGTGGTCTCAGAGATTCTTGAACACTACAAAAATTTGAAATTGTGGTAAAATCACACCCTGGTGTAATCTTTATACGCATCAATAAGCATGGTCCAAATGATATAGAAACAAATGTAAGAGGTAATTACCATAGAAGAAAAAGGCTTATAGCACCAGTGTACATAACCCTCATTGGGTAAATTCATTCTTTAGTACATGCAACCTCATCTTTTCTACAAAACCATTGTTGCCAAGCCCACAACTTAATTATCTCAATGTTGCTTATTATTTCATTAGTGACCTTTGTACAGTTTTCCTTGAAAGAAATTCTTGTGACATGTATTTTTGTATTCTTTAAGAGGTTATAAATAGGAAAATAACTATCACAATTACCATGGTAGCCAGGCTAGCCAACACAACAAGATGTATCATTCCAAAGAGAAAGAGAAAAAATCATTGGACCTTTGAATCGGCATTGCCTGACGGTTTCAGAGCACTTCCAACCAGATGAGTCACTGCATCCACATCAATTGACATATAGTTCACAATTGTATACATTCCACACTTTTTCCAAGAATTATTTGAAAAGAATAAACCCTTTGGTAAATAGTATAAATTAGTGCGATGTGCACCAAGTTGATTTTGCTACAAAGGAAATTGCATTGATGGTCTATAATCACTTTGAAAAACATGGTTGGAAACAAAATAAATGAAAATGGCATTCCATTGTACCACATAACCTCTTTATTTGCATCAACTGTGAAGCTCTATATAAGTAGGGCCCACATAAATCACAGAAAATTTGCAAGGGCCAAAATGGTAGTGGAGTTAAATTTCTTCAATAGGCACCATAACAAAGCCAATACAAATTAACGTCCCCTTGATTGAAAATTTGAATGGAGCATAGAAGACACAATTCCAGCTCTATCTTGAGGTCTAAGAAAAGGTATATCTTGAACATTAATGGCGGACTTATGCTTGGTGGCCAACAAACAATTTAGCAGGTAAAATGCCATCCTGCTTATAAACTCTAAACTAGCATAACATGTTAGAGCTCCAAAGTTGATTGATCCAGCATTTGAAGATTATTTGGGCATTGGGATTCACCATTGACGAACATCAATGTGGGTAGTGTATCTTGATTTGCATACTCTATAGTCCATCAAATATCATTAAAGGCCATAAAAGTACCTTACTTTTATCTTTTCCTTCTTTCCATGTCTCTATCTCAACCGACATGTATCTCTAGAGTCCTAACTAGTTCACACTCCGCTTCATTTCCTATGATATTGTTCCTTTCAAACCTCATGCTAAATAAAAAGTTCTTGGACTAACTATACCGTGACAAGAATTAAGGGCAGCCGCAAGTTTTGTGGTGGTTGGACTTCACAAAGTTTCCACACCATTGAACTGGTAATCCCATATGATTAAGAGAATATGACAATCATTGGTTCCAAGTGGTCTCTTCATTGTAACCCAAAGTTGATGCATCGGTTAGAAACGACCTTTTAATGCTCGATTTGGGCGATTTGGTTTTGCATAATAACGGAAATTGTCATTGGTTTTTGAAAAAAATGGAAAATTAGCCAAATGATGAAATTTGTCCCCTAAAATTTTCCATGTGAAGGATGAATTCAAGGCATTCTCTTGCGTTGCATGTTTCTCTAATTTTGAAATAAATTTTGTATAGAAGGATTCACATATGATGCATCTTGTGTCTACCTTCGTATAATACCATTAATTTGTGTTATTTCTATACTTGTAAATGCAACTATATATGTAAGAAAAGAAGATTGAATTATAGGTGTTGTTTTTAATAAATGGGTCTTCTGCATATTACAATTATTTTATCTCTTAGTAGTTTCTCTATATGATGATGCTGCCAAATGAGTTGTTATATGCATTGTTTCATTTACCTTTATCTTTGATGAGAACTAATGTGTGTGTTGTTTCCAAGTGATAATCTTGCTCAATGACAAACATGATGGTGATAATGGGTTTTCTATGGAAGGGTGGGTTAAAAGGAAAATGTTTTGTAGGGGAGTGTAGGGCAAGGTAGGTCTTCTAGGGTAGGGTAGGGTATGGAAAGGTAGGTATTATATGTTATAGGGTAGGGTCTTTCAATCAACATTTGCAAGTGTGGTTGCAATCTAGAAATGTTGGAAACAAGTCTTTGAAACTGGAAAGGCGGGTTAATATGAGTGACAAATTGTGATAATAACTCACACATCGGAACTATATTTCAAGCTACCCATAGAAATGAGTCAACTCTCACATATTTTAGAACAAAAAGAAATAGATATTGAATCTTTCCAAGAAACAATGGAAACACCTGGTGTGGATAAGAGGAAAATCTTGCAGTGTTGATAAAGATTCATGAGATATTTATGCCTTGTGGTAATCCAAAGTTCCATGCCTATCGACTTGAATTGTCATTTTTAAACTAATTAAAATGTTCTTAAAGCACGAAGATTTCGGAGCACGAGGACATAACCCAACATATGAATGTAAGCTACAATATTATCGCCAAGGAGCCTTTCTTAGTGATTTAGTCTTATGCGTGGATAGTTTATGACCCTTCTAGTCATTGTTGAATCTCACCACTCTCTCCTTCATTTGGACTAGTTGGAATAAATATATGTTTAAACACGGTAAGAGCTCATATGGGAGGTTGGTGTTATATAGGTTGTTGCATGAACTTTAAATTTAGTCAATTGCTAAAAACATTTCCTTAAAAATCTACGTTAAACATGTAGATTCTAGTTCTAAGTATTCAATTGTTTGGTTACTCTAGCATGATTTTGAATAGGAAGCAAAACCTCGTGCAATATTCAATGTATTTTCTTCTTGTAATTATGTGGTATAACACCTAATTTTTTAAAAATGAAATGATTGAAAGAAAATTCTCACATGTAAAGACTTTAATATTTACAAAATACAATGAGCATAAGTGACTCTAAATTGCCCATGATAAAGGGCACAATGGATCTTATAGTTAAAAAACCATAGGAGATAAATCAACCTTAGTGATATTCATATGTGGTAGACATTCTCAACGAGAATCAATAACATATTCCAATAACATATTGATCATCTTGATCTAAACGAGAATCAATTCCTAATTTATCGGGATATGTAGATCCAATATATAGATAAGTAGATATCGATCTTTTATGTTTGTGAATTAATGGAAATGTGAAAAATCTCTATTTGCCTCTTCCAATCTATGAGTCTCTTCCTTTTTGTATAACATTGCCTTTTCATATGGTAGCTTACATTTTCGTGACTCAATTTGAAATCCATATTTCAACTTGGATGTTTTTGAGATTCCCATAATAACCAACAAAGGAAAAATATGTATCCTTGTGTAGATCTTATCTCAATAGGAACTTGACATATCAATCCACCCACATGTCTACTTTACTATTACTTTGGGAGTCACTCTATGCATTTCTTAGCATTGAACATATAATGGATTTTTATTCATCTTTTGTTGAATATTCTTGATGGTTCGATAAATAATTCAATAAGCCAATGATTTTTGCCTATTTTTGAGAATATAGTTATCCACCATTTTAGCCAATCGATTATGATAATTGAGATCAGATATTGAATACACACACATATAAAATTTTAACGTTTTTAACTTATGACACAACTAAGTACTGCAATACTTTGTTGTGTCATGAGTTAAAAAGGTTTAAAATTCTATTTCATAAAGGCTAAAGATAAATCATTTATTTTGGATTTGCAAATCCAAAAAACCTGGGTACTTGATTCCATATTCTAGTCAAGCACAAAGCATGATAAGCAAAGCATGAGGAAAAAAAATAAAAACCTAGCTAGCAATCAAACTACTAAGTATACAACAATTACAAAAGGGGAACGAACATCTTAAAGCTCACAAGCTCCTTTGTTGAAGACATACCCAATGATGTAAGGACCATGCCACATGGGATTAAATCTTCCTTCCCCTCAGACATCTTTGTCTTTGTCATAGACCAAGAACAAGTTTCCTTTGGAGAACACTCGGGGATAAACATATTTATCGTATTGATCCTTGACATGCTTTTGTGTGCCCCATTTGTCATGGACGCATCTATGTGTTCCTCATCGAGTCGCTCCTGCTAAGGTAATACACCACATGCACCTAGTGTAAATTGCATTTTTGTACAAGAGTCGTCCTGATGGTCGATTCTGACGACACTTGGTAGAACAAGAAGTATTTTCCATAATCCATAGGACTAAGCAGGGGGGAAATGATAAGGTCCTTTTTCAAGGCATCAAAATATCTCTGAGCGAAATCATCTGAAATTAAAGGGACCATGTTCTTTAACAAATGCATAGAGCCCTTGGTAACCTCAACGCAATTAGCACTAAAACGATGTAGAAAGTTACCCTTTCCTTGGAGGCTCTGTAAAGCAACTGAACTATCGCCTCCACCTTTAGGAGATCAACCCTCATCCACATATTGTACAGAATGAATCCTAACAACCACCCAAACTCAATGCACAAGACACACTTTTGAGGATTCAGATGAATCTTATAGTGACCACATATGTCAAACACAACATGAGTATGTGTGAGTTGATCTACCCTTTTGTGAGAGTATGCGGCCAAATCGTCGAGGTATGCTTGGACGATATGTTTGATGTCATGGAAGGTGTACGACATATCCCGCTGGAAAGTGACTCCAACATTTTTAAGGATGAATGAAATATTTTGGTAAGTAAAAGTGCCCCAAGGACAAATAAATGTGATTTTATGTTGGTCCTTGGGCTTTGACTATATCTAATTGTAACTGGAAAACCATTAATAAAGGAAAAAATATCTCTCTTGACACACTCATCAATGATATGATTGATGAAGTGAGTCAAATAGTTATCCATTGGGAAAGCCTTGTTCAGATCTTGAAAATCCATGCAAACTCGTATGGTTCCCTATTTTTTATGAATATGCAATAGGTTGCACACCGACTCAGTTAAGGGAACCTGGTAGATGAAGTTGAATTTGAGCAGCTTCTTCACCTCTTCCTTCATCGCAACGACTTTCCGCCAATTGATAGGTCGTAACTTTTTCATGAAATTTTCACCATATTCCCCTTAGCATATACGCTTTGATGCTAATGAGTTCACATGCCAATCAACATGGCCATCCATGGCGATATTGGTATCTCCACACTCTATTTTTCCCAAATCGAGAAGGAAATATGAACCATAGTGACAATCATCCCATGGATTCTCGAAGTCGATCATGGCATGAAGAATGGCTTCATCAAAAGTCAAATCCAAATCTAAAGGGTCCATAGTAGAGATGGAGGCCCAAATGGGTTAGGTAATATGATCTAGGTCTTATTGGGATTCCCCACACTGGAGTTTTCCATGGTTGGTTGTCTAATTTATGGGTGTACGCATGGATTTGTGACTGTTGTTCATTGTTGTTTTCCGCTGCAATTTTTCTTAGTAATTTGTGTTTTAGCTTATGAAGTATAGTTGTGATGTGTGTTATTTTCATTTAAGATTTAAATCAATTTTTTCTAAGTGTATGAAAAAATTTATATGAGCTGATTTTGTCATTTAATTTCCTACATGGTATCAGAGCTTGGGCTCTGAGTACAATGAGAAGTGTTATTTTTGGCAGGGATAAAAGGGGAAACGTAGTTATTTGTTTTCCATGGGACAAAGATGGATGCATGTGTCAGATTTGAAGATCGGTTGGAAGGCATTTCCAACTATTTGCAATGGAAGGTCAGGATGACTATTGTTCTCAAGGAGAATAAACTGCAGAACTTTGTCAGCATTGTGATTATTATTCCCACTATTGATCTTGTTTCCTTGGACATACATGAGGTTAAGGAGGCTAGAGCACAGAGGATCATTCTGGATGGAGTAAAGGACCCACTCATCCCACACTTGGCTGACAAGAAGATAACCAACGAGATGTGGGATGCAATGGAAACTTTATGTGAGGCTAAGAATGAAAACCGAAGATGGCCTTGAAAATAAAATGCATGGAATGAAGATGTATAAGGGTGAGGGTGTTGCATCCTATATTACCCAGATAACTCAGGTTAAGGACGAGTTAGTTGCAGTAGGGGAGGTCATCTCAGAACGAGAGTTGGGAAGGATATCCTTAAAAGGCTTCACGAAGGAGTGCAATATCTTCGTGAAGTGTGTGGTGGGTCAAGAGAATTTTCCAAATTGGAGTAGAATGTGGGATGACTTCACTCAGGAGGAGATCCATATGGGATCTCAAAGTAGTGGACAGAAGGAAGAAAAATTTGATGAGGATTTGGCTCTTGCAGCAAAGGGAAAAGGGAAGAAGAAAGGGAGTTCTGGGAAGGACTTGAGTAAAGTCAGATGTTATTGTTGTAACCAGTTGGGGCACCTTGATTCTCAGTGTCCTAAGAAAAATAAGAAGAGAAAAGAACAAGAGGGGCTTGATACAACATCAACAAAAACCATGGAGGAATTTTCATCCAAGTTTGATATGGAATTCTCTTTGGTCACTCTTAGAGTATCCATTGTCGGTAGTGTTGGATTTGTTCGTGACAACATGTGGATTGTTGACGGTGGAGCATCTTGTCACATGACAAGAATATGGTGTTTATTCCTCAGTATCACAAATATGGGTCCTAGTCGGCTGGTGGAGAGTGGAGGAGGTATGGCACTAGGTGTATGTGGAGTTGAAGGGATTAGATTTTGACTCGAGTATGGAGGACACCTGGAGGTTTATGGAGTTTTATTTGTTTCGAGTTTGAGGGTTAACCAGCTCTCGGTCTCAGCCTTGGAAAATGTTGGATATTCTTCATTGTTCAAGAGGGGACATGTATTTATCTACAGAGAGGGAGTGGATCCGATCGAACCATAGTTGATTGGTGATCAAATGGATAGGTTATACATGGTGCGAGGACAACCTACAGGTTAAGATTCAATGTTAGATGAGGAACATGAGGCTCCTGAGACTACAATGGTACCAAGGGTTCAGTCTTGCATTTCGAGGGAAGAGATGGAGTCTCTTCTTAGCATGAGGTAGGAGGCTCAGCTGGTGTGAGTGAATGGAAGCTCAGAGTGGGAGGATGGACTCTCCGAGAAGCTCAGGGTTCATGGTATATGTCAGGAGAATGTCTTCTGGTTCGAGTTTTGTGCAAGTTTTGGGGTTGGCTCCAAGTTCAAATGGAGATCCTACTGCAAACAATGTGATGGGACGGGATGATGGTGATGACAACGAGTACATCCCACGTTAAGAGGGAGTGTTATCTTTTGGTAGCTCGGGAGGTGCTCTGCATGTTGTGCCTTGTATACGGGAGTAACCTCACATTTACACTCCTGGGCACTTGACTTTGTAATAGGATTTTATAAAGTTGTAATAAAGTGGCTCTTTTGTTAAAATGACTTTTTGTAAAGTAACTTTCTAAAATTAAAGTGACTTTATTTCATAAAGTGCACTTATGTAATAAAGTGAAATTGTACTTTAATATTTTAAGTGATTCATTTTGGAGGGAATGAATCATGTCCCTTGATCCTGTAAAGGCAACATTAGCTCTTGGCCATTAGATCTGGGGATGGGCAAGGTGAAAAGACATTTAGATGTGAAAATTCATTTTCATCTTTAAGAGTGAACCTAGGGTAGTGTGCGAGACATGTTTTCGAGAGAATTTTTTAGAGATAGATTGAAGAGGAAAGGGAAACAAAACTGGGTGTTTTTCACAAGGGAGATTGGGCACAAATCCCAAGATATTTTGTTGTGAGGAAGTGTTGGAGCTTACTGTTGATTTGGAGGTCATATTGTAGGGATCTGTACAGTCTGTACAACAGAGGAAAAGGGCATTGTTTTTTAGGAAGCGTTGTTGCATGTAAAGCGATGCACATGTTTGGTATTTTCCTTTGTTGTTGAGGGTGATTTTGGGTAATGTCTGTACAGTCGGGACGTGGCACAATTTTTTGTGTGTTATTTCAGCTAGATCGTAAAGGTCATACACCTCATTGATCACGTTTTCCAACACAACAGATTGTGGGGGCCGTTTTTTGTGGTTGTAAGTGATTTCTCTTGCTGGAAAAATTGTATTTATGTTGTTGATATAACTTTCCTGAAGCGGAATAAAATATCTCTCATTGGGTTTCCCCACACTGGGATTTTCCCTGGCTGGTTGCCTAATTTTTGGGTGTACACATGGATTTGTGATTGTTGTTCATTGTTGTTTTCCACTGCAATTTTTCTTAGTAATGTGTGTTTCAGCTTATTAAGTATAGTTGTGATGTGGGTTATTTTAATTTAAGATTGAAATCAATTTTTTCAAAGTGTACGACATAATTTATATTATTTTATTCTGTCATTTAATTTCCTACAACCTTTTGGTAATTTCCTTTTCATCAGTGAGTTCACTTTCTATATGAGGGAAGGGAAGAAATGCACCTTGATGGTTGAGTATCACCTTGATGAGGTGGAAGCAATTAGTTCAAGCCTAATTATCCCTAAACTTAATGTAAACCCTTGTATCTTTTTTTCCATTTAATTTAATGGCTCTTCATATTGCAAGAGTCATGTACTTTGTAGGGTATTGATTGCTATAGTAGTCGTGAGTTTTGGGCCTATATGAAGCAAATGATAAAACTAAGTGCCTAAAAACAATTTTGAATGTATGTGAGCCCTTGTGTTTTTTTATCTTCTAGCCCTCTTGACCTTATAGGCTCATGTTATTTTTTTTTGTAATCTATCTAATCTATATTAAAATATTACTCGAAAAAATACATGTGTTCTATTGCTGGCCCACCATATGGGAAACCAGACCAGCAACAAAATGATTGTGTCTTCATGTTTACTGCCTGAAATTGATAAAACAATATGCTACCTCTGAGAGCTGAAATGTTTGTTACAAAAACTGCTAATATTGGGAACTACATGTCTAGTATCTATCTCATGCTTTTCAAGCTATCAACAGTATCTATTAAGAAAATAAACATTTAAGAAACTAAAATTAGGGGATTAAAGAGGAGGGGAGGGGACATTGACCCCTGACACTTGAGGAGTTTTTTCGCTAGGGTCACTAAAGTGAATGTATGTGGTCTTCTCTACTAGAAGGGAGACTTTCTTGTGCAACACCTTGATTTGGAGTTGAATGCATTTCAATTGCATGGAGAATTCATTGTGGACAACCTGCTTTTCTGTCAATTCTCTGCTCAAGAGTGCCTTCATATGCCGATATAAATCTATGGTTATGTAGTATTTGGTTTCCTCTAACCAAGATGACCTCATGTATGGGATCCATGCAACCATTTCACCATCTACTTCACTATCTAGGGTGGTAGTCCTTTTCAGGCAGACGTCTGCTTCCAGAGTTTCCAAAGCAACCCGAGTTTGTAGAGGGGTATGAGTAGTGAAATTCTCGAATACCATTATTGCTTCTTATTGAGCTCATGGGATCATAATACTTGGACACATAGCTCTTCCTCTTACGAGAGTCTACCCTATGACCATAGCTTGTCTCTAGTCAATAATGTCACCACTGAGACAGGGAGAAGAGCTCCACACATGAGTGCACTAGCCACATGCCACACCCACCACTAGTTGAAGCCTTACCACTTGGTGAGATCCAACCACCCTGATAATCAAAACTATAGTCTTTCCAGACTTTTGAATTGGCATCCATGTTTTAGGGCCTTGGTCGTCTCCTTCCATCATGATGTCATATCCCCTGGATTTTGTACCCGCATAATTACTCTGGATTGAATGTCAATGCATCAGGTCAAGAGCTTCAATTACTAGTTGTTGTGTTGAATTACCATGGAAGGCTCTCATCTTCAGGCGAGCTCGAGTATGACCAGATCCATCCTTGTTGAGAAACATGTCAGCCCTACCCATTTAATTTCCCACTCATTCATATTAATTATTTGCATGGGGGGAAGTAGAGGTGGAGCCAGCTAGATCATTCACGCACGTGTCGACGCAACACATGGTCTCCAATGGCCATGGGTCTGGCACGTTGCCTTTTTTAATCACCTGAATCGGGGGTGGAGGCTTATGTTATTAGACGAGCTCTTATTCATGGTATTTATTGAGATATATTTTCCCAATAATTAGGGTAGATACGAAATGAAATGACCAAAACAGAGTTGCATATTTCAATTAAAAGATATGAAAATTGTCATAGTGAACAAAAGGGGTTTTCATTCATTTAATTAAATATTGATATTTATATCAGATATTAGTAGTATCCCTTCAATGGATGGCACAAACTTTTCCATTTATATTGAATCAATATTATATGATATATTTTATTGATTGGAATTGAAAAGATGGGGTGGTGGTCATTAAAAATGCTCCAAAATAGTGAAATTGCAAGAGATATAAAGCCTTTGGAGCATTTTTCTTGTGGTATTTTCTTAAGATCTTGAAGTATACTAGAGTATAGCAGTGGGAGGCTTGGAGAGCCTCAGTTTTTATGATGGCATCCTACCATATTTCCTTGTGTGTTTTGTAGCAGATTGTGTAGCTACCTAGCAGCCAATAGTTTATATTCATAGTCTTGTTCTGCAATTATTTTTACAGCCACTATAGATATGTGTATTGTTCCCATTCATAATAATATTCCATCTTATTTTTCTCTATTTATGTGTGCTTTCCATGTGTTTGATAATATTCCTCTTTGAGAAAATTATTGTAAGGGTTTAATATCACTTTCACATAGGAAGAATTAACAAGTTGGGTCCATCATGTATTCTCTCAACACTACAAATCTACAACATGAGGGCCTTGAGACATAATCCCCTTAGTTATCCCAGAAAATGGGCATAACCCAATGTACATAACCCTCATTAGGAAAATGCATTATTTAGTACATGCAACATGCTCTTTTCTATGAAACCATTATTTCCATGCCCACAACTTAATGACTTTAATGTTGCTTATTATTTCATTAGAGACCCTCATACGGTTCTCCTTGAAAGACATTGCTTGTGACATGTATTTCTATCTTCTTTAAGAGGCTATAAATAGACAAATAACTATCACAATTACCATGGTAGCCACCCTAGCCAACACAACAAGAGAGAATAAGAAAAATTCAGTGGACCTCTAAATTGGAATTGCCCAAAGGTCAAGAACACTTCCAACCATATGAGTCACTACATCCACATCAATTGACATCTAGTTCACAATTTTCTCCATTCCACGATTTTTCCAAGAAGAATTTGAAAAGAATGAATCGTTTGGCAAATTGTAGAAATTAGTGTTGCAGCCCAAGTTGAGTTTTCCACAAAGGAAATTGTATTGACGATCTATAATCACTTCGAAAAGATTGGTTATAATCATCATAAATGAAAGTGGCATTCCATTGTACCACAACCTCTTTATTTGCTATGAATTTGAAGCTCTATATTAGAAGGGGCCAATAGACATCACATAAAATTTGCAAGGGCAAAAATAACAATGGCATTAAATTTCTTCCATAGGAACGATAACAGAGCCAATACAAAAGAGAAGCCCCTTGATTGCAACTTTGAATGGAGCATAGACGACACAATTTCAGTTCTATCTTGAGGTCTAAGCAAAGGTATATCTTGAACATTAGTGATAGAATTCTTCCTGGGGGGCAATAGACAATTCAACGGGAAAAATGTTGTCCTCCTTATAAAAGTTGAACTAGCATAACATGTTAAAGCACCAAAGCTGACTGATCTAGCATTTGAAGATTAGTTGGGCATTAGGTTTCACCATTGGCGAACATCAATGTGGATGGTGTATCTTGCTTTACATATTGTACATTCTCCATCACATACCATCATAGGCCACAAAAATCCCTTACTTCTATCTTTTCATTCTTTCCAAATATCTATCTCAACGAGAAGGTATCTCTGGAGTCCTAACAAGTTCACACTCTGCTTCATTTCCTATGCTATTGTTGCATTCAAACCTCATGCTAAATAACAAGTCCAGGATGAACTATACCGTGACAAGAATCAAGGGAAACCCCAATTTTTTATTGGTTGGTGTAATATCCCTAAGGCCGAACCCAATTGTAAATGTAAATACAAATGTACTTAAGCTGGTGAGTTGTTTTGATATCATTTTTGTATGCACATTTCATGGCATAGTGTGCGCATGTATTGCACAATAAAATGAGGAAGTGTACACATTCCAGGATACTGCCCGCAGCATCTTAAGTGTGTGTGATGTTGAGGCTAGGGAGCCTTTGTGTATATGATATGTTTTATAGGGTAGTGAGCCAGTTATTATAAGCTAGGATGCTTATGTTTTGATTAGGCCGGAGAAGCCTAGATGTTAAAGGCCAGTGCACCTATTTTTGTACATGTCTCATATTTAATATAAAATACATCGTTGTGTGCAGACCGACCATGATAAAAGAGATAGGGGACTAAACTCCACTAGTTAGGGAAGGGGAGGGGATAATTTAAGGAAAGGGGCTAAGCTAGGGAGCTTGAGCCAAAAAGGAATATTATATTAATATTTCTTAAATCATAAAGTATGGATAATTATTTTATCCTAATTTCTAAAGTTGGGGACAAGTGGGCCAAAGTAGCTCCCAACATGACAAGTGTCAAGTTGGGGACATGCATACATATTGTTGGGACTTAGCTCATTTTCACAGTTCCCCATCATTCTTACCATCATCTTTTCCATGATTCCTTCCATCATTCAGCCATGATGCCATGACCATTTTCACTCACGCAGTCAGTTATCCTTCATACATTCTTATCACTGTACCTAAACCAGTATCCATAGCCATTTTGTGTTGGTGTACCTGGTTAGGATGGGAGTGGGATTGAAGAAGCGGGTTGTCAGGCCCATGGGATATTGAAGAGGTGGGTTGTCGGGCCCGTGAGCAATTCTCTGGGTGAGAGAATTGTTGGGAAGTGACTTCCTGAAGGTGCTAAACTACAGCTGCAAGGCTCTAAGACTTCCTATCTAACATGTTGATGAAACCCTGAAAGAGAAGTAGGGTAGCTAAGGCATTGTTGAGCAGAGAAGGGGCACATTTCCTTGGGTGGGACAGGCATGTGGGGAATGAGGGACTATAGGTTTTTAGTTGAGTGAGCACCTGAAACGGAGTCTTTCTTGTTGTCCATGAACCTTTAGCCTGGTTAGGAATCCCTTTGACCGGGTGGAGTTTAGTCCCAGCTCAGGGGTGACTGACTGTTGAGAGTGATGAACAATGTGGTCTAAGGCTGGGAGGTTCGTGGAAGGTCTGCATGCAGTTGGTGACATTATTACCAAGATAAGTGCCATTTGTGTGATAAAATTGCATGCTTCATTATTATTTACGTGTCAGTTTTATGGGTTTATCTTATGCATGGTTATGAATGTCTGTATATTTATGGGTATTTATTGTATATGTTGTATGTGTATGTTTATGGTAATTTCAATGTGAATCGGAGTTTTTTTTTATAGATGTATTTGTATGCATACATTTTATATATAATGCTTCCGTAAGAGTTATGTGTGTACATATGTTTTTAATTGCATGCAATTGGAAAATTTATGTGGCATAGCTCAGTTGTATGCTGGGAAATGTTACAGTATGTTCCGCAGAGAGAATGTAAGTGTTCTCTCACGTAGCGTGGCCCGGGCATGGATGGTCAGGGACGTTAAAGTTGGAGTTACAAAGCTTCAAAACCATTGAACTGGTAATCTTATCTCATGAAAATAATATGACAATAATTGGTCCCAAATGGTCTATTCATCGAAATCCATGCCACCTCCTCAAGTGGAGGATAAAATTTCAGTTCAATATAGTTGAATACATAGAAGAGAGATTGAAGGTAACAAATAAAGGAGTTGGTGATTTGGGAGAAACAATTTGAAACTTTTGAAGCAACTATCCCCATCTTTATCTTTATTTTTTATTCTTCACCCCTTTGTCCTCTGAACTTGGATAGATTTTGAATTAAATCACTACGAATATGAATGTACACAAGTGTATTGGGTTAGAGATTATTTTCATGTTTGCACAATGATTTTCCTTTTTCATAATCATAGATTCTCAAGGCCTGTCCAAATCCTACCAATATGTGGCCTTGGAATTGAGATAATTATTGAGGTACTCTAGTGAGTAATTTCTTGGAAAATCTCGAGGGATTTACAGTCATCCACACATCTATAAATATGAATACAATCTCTTTAAGAATGATTCTTTGGCCAAAATTGGAAGTCCTTTGTAGTTTCAATGTCCACAAGAGTTTTGTATTCCTTGTCATGAGAGGTGATAAGAAAATGGTAATTGCAACTTTATTAGCCATTGGTAGTAGAAAACAATGTTTCCTAACATATGCAAATTTTTATCGTTGCTTAAATGCATCCAAGGTCCTCGAAATGATGGATCTATAGATTTTTTTTTTAACAGAAACGGTTATAATTATATTAGAAAGGGGCTTAGATTTCTCCAAAAAATGCCATAATTACACATTGCCCATAGGCTAAAAATGTATAAAAAAAAATGGATGTCTTTGTCCCTATTCCTCTTTGTATTTTATGATTTGAGCTAATGTTGTTTATACAAAAATGCCAATGAAATATTGGTACAAAAGAGCAGATAAGTACAAAAATTTGCTAATCATGCAAACTAGTGCAAATGTAGATTTGTGTCCATCTGGTTCTATTTCTAGACCTCAATCTCCTGTGTTGTTGCTAGGTCTGGATTTTCTGCTTGAACCTTTGTTGGGACCAGAGGTGCATTTGGATCCAGTTGTGGGTGGAGTGCTTCATTTGAGGCTCTGGATTCAACAGAATTGACTGGTCAGTTGTGTTCCTGGATGATGTTCAGACCGATGAATCGAACAAATCAGGGATGAATTCCTACTAACCATGCACAAAATGAGATCCATTTCTGCATTGTGGGGTTTCCCTTGATCCTGGAACCATTGAGTTTGTTTTTCAACTTGTGCTTTGAAAGATGTGATTTCTTCCTATTGAGATTGCATTTGCTCCTGAATTCATCCTATGGTACATTATGAGCATTGGTAGTCGCCTTTGCTATGATGCCACATATTTATGTGAGACTAATAGCGTTTTGGAGGCCAATTGATCCAGGGCTTGAGCTAATAACCAACATTGTCGCCACCTTTATGATTGATGTGTTCCTTTCCAACAAACAAAGAGAACCAGAGGCAAAATGTCGCGAGGGGAGGCCAACGACATGACGTTGGTGGATTGAATTTTGTGCAAGTCACTGACGGAGGGTGAGGCCATGGCCATATGTCCTAAAAATCTACAGGACATGTGAGGAGTGTTGTAGGGGAAAGTGTGAAGCGCAAAGTACCAGTTCCTGCGTGAGGGAGAGACAAATATGACAGGCCGTAGCGTGAAGGGGAGAGAATATATTGAAGGGAGGCATCGATCACAAGACAGGTCGACATGCAGAGGAGGAGAAAGGAATGGGGAGGGATCATGAAATTTTCCAAGGGAAGGATGCATGCACGACAAAATTTTCAAGAGGAGTGACTAGAATGATGAAATTTTCTTAGGGAATAGGCACATAGCTAATTGAGGAATTTTTCCTTAGCTTCCCGATATCAAACAAATTTTCTTCTTTAGCGAGAGAGTCGGCTATGGCGTTACGAGATCTATACACATGATAATAACCAACTTTTTCAAATTTATGTTCCATGTATTTGATTCGGAATAGAGTTCTATCAATATTGGGATGTGTGGTCTTGAAAGTTTGATGAAGTCCCTTTATGATCATATTAGAGTCGATAATAACCGTGATCCTTGAATATCTATTCCATGGGATAAGGAGAATCCCCATGAGCACTGCAAGGACCTCTACATGGTTATTAGTATCTTTCCCTAATGCCTAGGAGAAAAACATAACCTTGTTTCCTTCGGAGTCGAAGACAACTCCCCCTTCGGAGTCGATTACAATACCTTTGCTTCTCTAGATATGCATATAAAAGTATCTTAAGAGAAAACATCTAGTTTCATTCTAGCAACTTGTATTTCTCTAAGAATTTATTATGAGTTTATATATTGACCATTTCTTCCACACATGTTCCTCATAGAGTATGTTACTAAATCTAGATTCAAGCCATTTTCCTTAATGGGTGTTAAGATATCATGCATTTTTGCAACTTGGTGCAACCTTCCATAATTGGGAATGATGGCATTGAAAGTATCCAAATCAGTATCTAACCTCTTCTCTCCAATTTTGGAAAGGCATGTACTATTTCTCTATGCAAGTTATATTTGTTGTAGACTATCACAAGTCCCTCAAGGAGATGAATATTCTACTGGGATAAATCATTCCTTCATATTTTGTCTGCAAGAGTCTTATCTTGTTCTATCACTTTCCCCATTTGCATAAGAATGCAATATTGAATTGTAGGTTGCATCATTAGGTTTGCATAACCAACTCTACATCTCTAAGAGAACATTCTCTCCCTCTTTCCAAAGCCCCTCCCTAGACAATACAGCCAAAAAAACAATGTCGATAGAATTATTAGGACCAATACCAACACTCAACATTGCAAAGTAGTTGTCATAGGGTGATCCATCACTCATATTATGGAGTTCTTATGGTTGTACATTGTAATTGTTTGTTCATTTTTTATTTATTTGTGCAATATGCGAGTTTTTGTAAATGGTTCTAATTAATTGTTTGACATTTGTTTTTTTCAACTCAATATGCACCTTCAGAGAAATGTTGTTTTAGCTTTACAAAGTGTTGCAGAGATGCATCTGGCCAACATGTTTTTGTACATTAGATTATATAGAAACCACACAAAATGTTCTACATTGTCTCCTTATGATATTCGACTAGTCACTTGAGGACAAACAATTTTGGAAAGGGAGGATTGTAATGTCCCCCTCCAATTGATGACTCATTAGCCTACATGACTCCCGTTGGCTATGGTCAAAAAAGAAAAAGGGGAGTCAAAGTATCAAAACCTAAAGAGATATTAAATAAAATAAATAATGATATTTTAATCAAGTGAGGGTTTGATTTGGTCAAGAAGGAAGATCTAGAAGAATTAGATAAGAAGAATAAATACAAGGGGAGCCTACCTCTTTGGGAATTATGATTTGATATGTATTGGGTGCCCTTGTGGCCAACGTTTTCGTTAGGGTTTTGGGAAAAACTCTTCCAGTGCAGGTTTAGTTTTGGTGGTCCAATACTAACCCTAGCTAGACAAAGGAGAGTTCATTTGGATTATTTGTCTTGTGGTATTTTCTTAAGATCTTGAAGTATACTAGAGCAGAGAAGTGGTAGGCTTGGAGAGCCTCAGTTTCTATGTTGGCATCCTACCAGGTTTCCTTTTGTGTTTTGTAGAAGACTGTGTAGTTGCCTAACAGTCAGGTAGCACCCAAGAAATTAGAGAATGAAATTGTTGCAGAGTTTAACGCCAAGTTTGAAAGGTTGCTTCAAAAAACTCTGAAGAGTCATCACCCAGGGGGGAATCATCTTATTTTCCTCTACATGAAATCTTTCCACTGGAATTTTGGATAATTTATCAAAGAAAATTCATGAAGCTAAAGATATGGCTACAAAAATTAAGGCTAACCTTTCATCATGCAGGGTAGATCCTTTTTATGCCTGAAGAGCTAGGGTTGATGTCAAACCAAAGGTAATGCAAAACACTAAACATGTTAACACATATTATTGTAAGGGGGGTTGTTTTCCCTAAGGAAGTGGAACCTTGGTCAAAATGCAATAAAAGGGGCTTAAAAACCCACAAATGGCGTTTAGCCTAAGTCATGGGTCTGATTTGATATTTTGGCGCCCACGTAATCCCAGTCATCTCGTCAACTCCCTAGCACCAACGTCCACGTCTTCTTGCCAAGTCCTCCCTACAAGCATCCAACAAAGCTCCAGATGGTGAAGTTTAGAGTGTGGCCCATCCCGATCCTGATGTAGACAGTTCATGAAAGTGAGGCGGCAGTTGAGACATCGTCTCACCGCATAAATTGAAAGCCAGAAAGGATTGGCAGAGCAGAGATTTCATCCGACAGATGAAGGCATGTGCAGAGGAGACTACATGTGAAGTCTGACTAAGAAGACACAGATGTATGGCATTGGATGAGAATCTCAAGCACGCCTCTACTCGATGAATTTTTGAGTATATGTATTTATTTTTTATCTTTTGTAATGGTCGATGGTTGAGCTAGGCTCTTGTATTGTAAAATTTTAATGAAACACTATGGTTATATGGTTATGTAATTTGACGTGAGACTTCTTGTTTAATGAAGGTCCACTTCCTTTTTCATCTGGTTTGCCTCTAATACTGAAGTGTCCATGGTTGAAGGATTCACATGGATTGTTATGGATGTGTTGTGATGTATTTTTTATCGCATCTCTATTTTAACACTCTTAAGTTTCCTAAAACTTCAAATTCAAGAGGATCTTGTTTTCAGAGTTTTTCCTCCTTAGGCTGCTAGAAGACCTGATGTCCAAAGCAGACCTTTACATATTCTCCTCAATTTCTTCCTCCTCCTCACCCTTACTACAACTTACTATCTGAATTTGATCAAGACCTCATTTGCTTGTGCATATTGCCCCAGTTTTCTGAGTTAAAACGATATTCTATTGAGTCTACCCCATTTGACCTCTTTAAATCCATTAACCATGACATATAACTTGATGGGTACTGGGATTACCTTCAATGCAATCCAAAAGTGACTTCTAGTGTTAACAGAACCCACTCATGATGTTAGTGCTACATTGGCAAGAATTGAAGAAACCATGAACGACCTAGTGAAAAATCAAACCTTGATGATGAACAAGATCACCAATTTGGAAAGGGCGCAATCACAGACCCCAAAGCCTCCTTTCGAGGGGAAACCTCAACATCCTAATCAAGCATGGAAATCCAGACCTTCGAATGAACAAAGGGTCCTGAATACTCTAGATCATTCAAATGTTGTGAGTCAAGAAGAGGCTCCTTGGTGCTTGATTTCTGGAGACTCACATTCAGAACATGATTTCCTAAGGAACAATAGTGAACTTGATCAAGTGAATATCTTTTATGCCATCAACCATATTTTTACAATATTCCCTCAAGTGTTCCTTAATATCACATGTGAATAACTTGAGGAAAGCAAAAGGGAAGCAACTAGGAGGGATATGGTGGAAGTTATAAATAGTTTGGACGAGGAATCAAGAGAAATAATTAGCGATATGGGAATGAAAGAATACACAAAAAATAATGCGCCACAAGTTCCTCCCAGTCACCCTAAGTCTTCTCAACAAAGTCACCCTCCTCCACCAACAAGTAGACTTCTTCCTACTCCCACTTTGCCGAAGACTAGTTATATTGACTTGAACATTGATATAGATAATGTCTTGGGAAAGGTCAACATATCAGTACCTTTGAAAGAAATTGTCAATATCCCTTCAGTGTGAAGCAAAGTTGAGAGATTCTTCAGGGTATAAGGAGAACCAGTAGACCCTCCCATAATGTTGCAAGCTAATCATTTTAGGATGCAATATGATGAACACCCACCATTCTTCATGTCATTATAAGTGAATGGTATGTTATTGAATAATTGTATGCTTGATTCAAGAGCAGGTGAAAAAATGATGTCATTAAAGGTAATGAAGAAGTTGGGTTTGGAAACCATGAGACCTTACAGGAATGCATGTGGGATAGAATCTAGACCAATTTCTACTCATTATGTAATAGAAAATCTGAAGGTCAAACTCACTCAATATCCCGAGACAGTTATCTCGATGGACACTATGGTATTGGATGTCCCTGATGTTTGGGGAATGTTTTTGTCTACGAAGTTTGTTGCAATGTTGGGTGGCACCTTGCATATGGATTTGATTGGTCTTGATATACCTATGGACGATTGTACTTACACCCACCTACCAAACATGGCGATGGAAAAGAACCATGTGGAGGAGATTCATATTGACTTAGAGATGGAAGAAATTCATGTATTAGTTAAAGAATCTCCCTCGGGTTTTTCCCCATATGACTCACCCTTCTCTAAAGAAGAAGACTTTGATACTATAGATTTGCCTAAGAAATAAAGTTACTAACAACAACTAGACAAGTATAAAAATAAGGACATTGGCTCTATCAAAATATCGAAGAAGCATGATAAAGACTTCTTGATTACATTGGAATCCCACCCCCCTCCCTCAAGACAATACACTAGGGTAATTCAAGAACAAGTTGATATTAAGAGGGATATTTCAAACAAGGGTATTTGGTTTTAGAGTGGGATAGAAACAAAGGATAACCCAATACCCACAAGGAGTTTGAGAAATTCTAGGATGGACATGTGTTGATCAAGCCTAGAGGATCTGACTCAAACACACCAACTGTTCTTGGAGTTAGAGAGACAAACTTGCATAGGATAAAGGGACAACCTATGCGAGCAATGACAAGAAACAAAGTGGTAGAGAATAAAGAGTAGGTAGATCCAAAGGTTGATCAACTCAGAGGGAGTCATCCTTTAGGTTCATGTGGGAAGGAGAAACCTTCCAAGTTTGTCAAGAAGGAGCCATGGTAAGAGATGACCAAAAGAGAAGGAGGCTTCTAGGAGCATGAACAAAGGCAAGTCTTCGACGAAGGGTTCGAGCGAGATGACATGGATAAATTTCATTTTAGAGGGAGCTACCAATCCATCCATTTTGATTCCAAAATGGGATTAAAACAATTTATTATGTTTGATAAATAATTAGGTGGATCATGTAGAATCATTCATGGGGATGATATTATTTCATTATGGAATCACTTGTGAATTTTGTAATAGATGCACATTATTGTTCGTACTATGGGAGTAATTACTAGTTTGTAGCTCCAGATATCTTCATTCTTCATTCTTCTACTTTTTCTCCACCGAATGATTCATCTCCTTATTGGGCGTGAACACATTCTTTCCTTCCTTTATGGTTGGATAAAGAGAATGCTCATTACTTTAGGAGAGATCAAAGTCACCATCGTTCTTCATATATCTACCATTTATAATGAATAATGCCAAAACTATTGTGGCAAAGATACATAAAAAGAGTTGACCAAAATATAGGTGTGTAATCTAGTGCAACCTTTTATCTTATTAATGAACCTCTTTCTATATCTCAATAGCTCAAAATAAGATTAGTTCATTAATCGGTAGCCTATATATAGTAATATTAACTTGTATGTAATATTATTACAAACTATTAATACATATTGGATGTCTTCTCTAAAAATTGAAACTCCAACAAGATATTGAAGAATAATCATATGGAAGGTCATGGATGAGAAACGTAGTTTCATTTAAGATACACATATGTTCAAACCATTAACTTGTACATAATACGATTACAATCTATTAATATATATATATATATATATATATATATATATATATATATATATATATATATATATATATATATATATATATATATATATTGGATGTCTTCTCTAAAAATTGAAACTCCAACAAGATAATGAAGAATAGTCATATGGAAACATAGTTTCATTGGAGATACGTATATGTTCAAACCTTCCTATCAATGGAGAGGGATATCCTACTGCGAACAATGTGATGGGACGGGATGATAGTGATGGCAGCAAGTACATCCCTTGTTAAGAGAGAGTGTTAGCTTTTGGTAGCTCGGGAGGTACTCTGCATGTTGTGTCTTGTATGCAAGTGTGACCTCACATTTACACTCCTAGGCACTTAACTTTGTAATAGGAGTTTATAAAGTTGTAATAAAGTGGCTCTTTTGTTAAAGTGACTTTTTGTAAAATAATCTTCTAAAATTAAAGTGACTTTATTTCATAAAGTGCACTTATGTAATAAAGTGAAATTGTACTTTAATATTTTAAGTGATTCATTTTGGAGGGAATGAATCATGTCCCTTGATCTTGTAAAGGCAAGATTAGATCTTGGCCATTAGATCTAGGGATGGGGAAGGTGAAAAGACATTTAGATGTGAAAAGTCATTTTCAGCTTTAAGAGTGAACGTAGGGCAGCGTGCGAGACATGTTTTCGAGATTATTTTTTAGAGATAGCTTGAAGAGGAAAGGGCAACAAAATTGGGTGTTTTTTCCAAGGGAGATTGAGCAGCACAACTCCCAACATATTTTGTTGTGAGGAAGTGTTGGAACTTATTACTGATTTGGAGGTCGTACTGTAGGGATTCGTACAGTCCGTACAACAAAGGAAAAGGGTGTTGTTTTTAAGGAAGCCTTGTTGCACGTAATCCGAGGCACCTGTTTGGTATTTTCCTTTTTTGCTGAGGGCGACTTTGGGTAATGTCTATACAGTAGGGACGTGGCACAATTTTTTGTGTGTTTTTTTAGCTAGACCGTAAAGGCCATACATCTCATTGAGCACGTTTTCCACGACAACATATTGTAGGGGAAGTTTTGTGTGGTTGTAAGTGATTTATCTTGCTGGAAAAATTGTATTTCTGTTGTTGATATAACTTTCTTAAAGCTTAATAAAATATCTCTCGTTGGGTTTCCCCACACTAGGGTTTTCCCTGGTTGGTTGCCTAATTTCTAGGTGTACACATGGATTTATGATTGTTGTTCAATGTTGTTTTCCGCTGCAATTTTTCTTAGTAATATGTGTTTCAGCTTATAAAGTACATTTGTTATGTGGGTTATTTTAATTTAAGACTGAAATCAATTTTTTCTAAGTGTATGGAAGAATTTATATGATTTGATTTTGTCATTTAATTTCCTACAACCTTTTGGTAATTTCCTTTTCACCAGTGAGTTCACTTTCTATATGAGGGAAGGGAAGAGATACACCTTGATGGTTTAGTATCACCTTGATGAGGTGGAAGCCATTAGTTCAAGCCTAATTATCCCTAAACTTAATGTAAGCCCTTGTATCTTGTTTTCCTTTTAATTTTATGCCTCTTCATATTGCAGGAGTCATGTACTTTGTAGGGTATCGATTGCTATAGTAGTCGTGAGCTTTGGGCCTATATGAAGCAAATGATAAAACTAAGTGCCTAGAAACAATTTCGAATGTATGTGAGCCCTTGTGTTTTTTTATCTTCTAGCCCTCTTGACCTTATAGGCTCATGTTATTTTTTTTTGTAATCTATCTAATCTATATTAAAATATTACTCGAAAAATACATGTGTTCTATTGTTGGCCCACCATATGGAAAACCAGACCAACAACAAAATGATTGTTTCTTCATGTTTACTGCCTAAAATTGATAAAACAATATGCTACCTCTGAGAGATGAAATGTTTGTTACAAAAACTGCTAATATCGGGAACTACATGTCTAGTGTCTATCTCATGATTTTCGAGCTATCAATAGTAGCTATTAAGAAAATAAACATTTAAGAAACTAAAATTAGGAGATTAAAGAGGAAGGGAGGGAGCATTGAACCCTGACACTTGATGAGTTCATTCGCTAGTTTCCCTAAAGTGAATGTCTACGGTATTCTCTGGTAGAAGGGAGACTTTCCTGTGCAACACCTTGATTTGGATTTGGATGCATTTCAACTCCATGGAGAATTCAATGTGGACAACCTGTTTTTCTGTCAGTGCTCTGCTCAAGAGTGCCTTCATATGCCAATATAAATCTATGGTTATGTAGTATTTGGTTTCCCCTGACCAAGATGACCTAATGTCTAGCATCCATGCAACCATTTCACCATCTACTTCATTATCTAGGGTGGTAGTCCTTTTCAGGAAAACGTCTTCTTCCAGAGTTTCCAAAGAAACCCAAGTTTCCAGAGGGGTATGAGCAATGAAATTCTTGGATACCATTATTTCTTCCCACTGAGCTCATGAGAGAAGAATACTTGGACAAAAAGTTATTCCTCTTCCTAGAGACTTCATAGGGGTATGATCAGTGAAATTCTCGGATACCATAGCTTGTCTCTAGTCACCACTAAGACAGAGAGAAGAGATTTGAACCTAAGTGCACTAGCCACACCCCGTACCCACCACTCGTTAAAGGCCGACCCCTTGTTGAGAGCCAACCACCCTGATAATCAAAACTATAGTATTTCCAGACTTCTGAGCTGGTAGCCATGTTTTAGGGCCTTGGTCATCTCCTTCCATCATGATGGCATATCCCTTGGATTTTGTACCCGCATAATTACTCTAGATTGAATGTCAATGCATCGGGTCGAGAGCTTCAATTACTAGCTATTGTGTTGAATTACCATGGAAGGCTCTCATCTTCAGGCGAGCTCGAGTATGACCAGATCCATCCCTGTCAAGAAACATGTTATCCCTACCCATTTAATTTCCCACTCATTCATATTAATTATTTGCATGGGGGGATGTAGAGGTGGCGTCGGGTAGTTCATTCACTCACGTGTCGACGCAACACATGGTCTCCAATGGCCATGGGTGTGGCACGCTGCCTTTGTTAATCACCAAAATCGGGGGTAGAGGCTCGTGTTATTAGACGAGCTCTTATTCATGGTATTTATTGAGATATATTTTCCCAATAATTAGGGTAGATACGAAATGAAATGACCAAACCAAAGTTGCATATTTCAATTAAAAGATATGAAAATTGTCATAGTGAACAAAAGGGGTTTTCATTCATTTAATTAAATATTGATATTTATATCATATATTAGTAGTATCCCTTCAATGGATGGCACAAACCTTTCCATTTATATTGAATCAATACTATATGATATATTTTATTGATTGGAATTGAAAAGATGGGGTGGTGGTCATTAAAAAAGCTCCAAAATAGTCAAATTGCAAGAGATATAAAGCTGACAATTTCTATTCAATCCATGGAATGAATCCAATAGGAAAGCTTGATAACTCAAATATTTTTGTATTTGGAGCACCTTATAAAGCTCATTGACCTTAGAATACTAAGTATGTTACTTTTACGTGATGTATTTTTGTAATCAAGTGAATGTACTTTTGTAATAAAGTGAGTTTAATTTAATTAAATGCCTAAGTATTTGGAATTAGTAATTAAATCAATTCCTACCCGTCAAATCTAAAGTGAAGGTGAGATTTAATCTGAGCCCTTGATCACTTTGGAGATCTATGGTTTTGGACTTAGGGTAAGCTCAAGGGTATAAAAGGAAACCTATGTGAGAAGATTAGATACAACAGATACACACAAAGTGAGAGAGTGAACTCTCATTGATTGGGTGGAGAAGGACACTGCTCCAAGTGTGGAGGGAAGGGGGGCAAGGATAAGAGTAAAGGGGAAGAAAGGGAAATAACCTATCAACGAGATCGAAGGATTGATCTCAAGGTTTTCATGTCTTGGCTATTTTTTGTTTTGTATTCCTCAAGTGGGCCATTTTCCCAAGACGAGAGCCGAGAATAATAATAATAATAAATCTCACAAAAGTGGTTTTCCATTTGGGGTTTTTCCAAGGGTTATTTACCCAGAAATCTATTGTGCAATGTATGTGATTTTAGTTTTATGTTACCACTAATTTATTTGGTTAAGTAACCTAGTTGTGCATTTAATTAATAAGTGATTTAGTAGGATCTAAGTGCCAGTGCTAGGCTCAGAAAATTAACTTGGTATCAGAGATTGGTCTCTCAAGGAAGCCAGGTTGCAGGGAAATATATTTAGTAGTGCATAATTTTTTTTATTTTATGCAGGTTGTAGGATGGGTAAAAGAGAAATGAAAAAATAAAAAGGAAGGTCATCTGGCCCCCTGTATGAGTCGTAGGACTATCGTACAACATTGTACGACATACATATTGTTTGTTGCGTGTGGTGACTCAAGCCTACAAGAGACAAAGCCACCATGGAATGAGTCTGTGGGGAGCTGCAAATATGACATTGTAACTGGGAGTGTGACGACAACATCAATGAACCAACGGATGTGGGCACTAGAGGAAATAAGTGGGTGCGGGATGAGGAGGTTATGTGGTAGGAAGAGAATATGATTTGTAACTATCATTTTGGGACAAGCAATGTGGTTTGTAACACCTTGTTCTAAAATTTCTTGAGGACAAGAAATTTCGGAAAGGGAGGACTGTAATGTCCCCCTCCAATTGATGACTCATTAGCCTACATGACTCCCATAGGCTATGGTCAAAAAAGAAAAAGGGGAGTCAAAGTATCAAAACCTAAACAAATATTAAATAAAATAAATAATTATATTTTAATCAAGTGAGGGTTTGATTTGGTCAAGAAGGAAGATCTAGAAGAATCGGAGAAGAGGAATAAATAGAAGAGGAGCCCACCTCTTTGGGAATTAATATTTGATATGTATTGGGTGCCCTTGTGGCCAGCGTTTTCGTTAGGGATTTGGGAAAAACCCTTCCAGTGCAGGTTTAGTTTCGGTGGTGCAATACCCACCCTAGCTAGACAAAGGAGAGTTCATTTGGAGTCTTTGTCTTGTGGTATTTTCTTAAGATCTTGAAGTATACTAGAGAAGAGCAGTGGGAGTCTTGGAGAGCCTTGGTTTCTATGTTGGCATCCTACCACGTTTCCTTGTGTGTTTTGTAGCAAATTGTGTAGCTGCCTAGCAGCCAATAGTTTATATTCTTAGTCTTGTTCTGCAGTTGTTTTTACAACCACTAGAGATATGTGTATTGTTCCCATTAATAATACGATGCTATCTTATTTTTCTCTATTTATGTGTGCTTTCCATGTGTTTGATAATATTCCTCTTTGAGAAAATTATTGTAAGGGTTTAATATGATTTCCACATAGGAAGAATTAATAATTTGGGTCCATCATGTATTCTCTCGGCACTCCATATATACAACCTGAGGGCCTTGAGACATAATATCCTTAGTTATCCCACAAAATGTGAATAACCCAATGTACAAAACCCTCAGTAGGAAAATGCATTATTTAATACATGCAACCTGCTCTTTTCTATGAAACCATTGTTGCCATGCCCACAACTTAATGATTTTAATGTTGCTTATTATTTCATTAGTGACCCTCATTGTAACAACCCTAGCTAAATGATTACTTACGATTTACCAAGTATAATTAATTAAATAATTAACTGTCCTAATGTGTATTAGTTAAATAATGATTATTTATTAATAATAATAATTAATTAATTAATTATTGTTTACTATATGAACATTAATTAGTTAATTGATTGATTAACACATTTAATGTTTAGGTTAAAGAATTAAATACTTAATAACTTTTAATTCATTAATATAAAACTTTACGTATGCAAGGGGATGAAGCATTGAATGGAGGGATAAGGTGGGTGGCATTAAAGGAGGGTAGGAGGTGGTGAATGGAAGGGGACATGAGGGGGAGAGGCATTCGGAAAAGGCACTTTTGGAAATTTGGGGAAAGAGGAAGCATTATTGGAGTTTGGAGACTTTATTTCTTGGTTGGTATCTTCTGGTTTTGGAGTTTGGGTGGACTGTTACAGGGGTGCACCAGGTTTCTAGGAGTCTTGGGCTCAGGGGCCAGGAATCCTCACGGAATCCTAGAGCTAGGGAGTCAGATAGGCTCTGTTCCTAGCTGGCAGGGAGGAAGATTATGTTTTGGGCAAAGTTTTGGGAAGAGCAGCAGAGAGGACAACCGGAGATTGGGAATTAGCATCAGACAGAGGTATGTATTTTAGAGATTATGTTGTGTTACGTGATGGTTATGTGATTTACTTTCATGCTGTGGATAAATTTAATTTATGTTGAATAAGTTATGGTTAAATGTTGAAGATTAAATTGTACAGCATACATTTTTCTTTATCCTTTATTTTAGCGTGTGTTTTATAAGGCTCTGTGGGGACAGAGACCTTACACATGGTATCAGAGCCCTGGTTTAAAAAATTGGACCAGGGCCTACCCACCTACCCGCATGTAAGAAGGACAGTTCAGGAATGGAACTATTCCAACCCTGAA
>ML792081.1:38959-52286 GCA_009831015.1 Picea engelmannii | reverse complement strand
ACCCTAAAATAGTTATATTGAAACCCTGAACAAACTGTATAGGGTAATTATATATATTGAAAGCAGAAACCCTGGGAAAAAGGGACCCTAAAACCCTTTAATTAGATATAAATATGGGCCAAGCTCCAGCTCCATCTCCACCTAGCCTGCAAACCAAAAAAAAAAACACATTTTCTTTTATTTACACAGATCATTAAATATAAACATTATGCTCAATGAAAGTAAAATGGTATAATATTTTACATAGTGAAATTGTTAAATGGATTTTTAACACTTGTTACGAATAAACCAACAATTAATAAAGTAAAAAAAAAACAAAGGGATATATAACAAAAGTAATAACAGAAAATAAAAATAATAATAATAAATAAATTATTGAACGTAGCTTTTCCCGAAACTTATCCACCATAGAATTCTTGTTGTAGTTCATCTTTGGGATAAAATTATTTGTGAGAAAGATAGCCACCCTATAAGCTAAAATAAAAAAAATAAAAAATTATTGGACCAACTACCCTTCGCGTTCAAACTCCAAAATAGCATATGACCAACCTCTCTTTTAATCCCATCAAGTTCGAGATCAAGGCTAGAAGTAGTGTTAGCATGGGATTTGAACCAACACCATCGTTTGTGGACCAGAATCTAATTACACCATATACACCAGAATCAAAGCCTAGAAACAACAATAAAAACAACTTGGGCATTAGCCATTGAGCCCAACCTCCAAGTAAATCATTCAACCACAATGTTACCAATCATATTCCAAGCCACATGTGATCCCACGTCCAAGTGTAAAGTGCCAAGGAAAGCACCCACATGGAGCCACGAGTCTTTATCATGCACTACAACACACAAGAAACCAACAGATAATCCATGCTCAAGCGCCAAGTAACCTGGAGGAGGAGCACTGCTATGCTCACCGTATATATATTTATATAATAAAATAAAAGNGGGGGTTGAACAGAACTTCTATCTGTACGCTCGAAGTAATGTTAGTAAAATTCAATCATGAGTCAATGAAATAGAAAGTACACCATATGCGCCCACCATGGATTAACTTAGTGTCCAAGGAATGCCCAAGCCAAAGCAATGGCAACACTCATACCTAGGGTCGTTACAGTCCAACAGAGAAGAAACCTGATAGGGAAATCTTCACCTGGAGAATAATAAGAAATTTCTATTTTTGAAAAAGAAACTGGATGTAACCGTGCACGGTTTCAATTTAAGGTTCGAATTCATGGGCAGATTTCCCATTGGAAACCAGTTTTCGAACCCTAGAAATATCGAAAACCAACTACGAAAACCATCAGAAAGTAGCCAGAAACACAACTACTTCGTTCTTTGACATTAAACCATCGAGCACCTAAAAACAAAATGGAAAACAGATTACCCCACATTGCGAGACTTAGAACTAAGCCGTATTAGGGTATTTTGATTTGGCCCGTGTCTGCTACTAAAATATAAACAGAGATGTGAGGAAAGAAAAACAAAAGGTGTTAAAGGGAAAGAAATATCAAGAACTAAACAGAAAATCGAGATCTGGATCAACATCATCAAGGATCGGCTAAGAAATTACCACAGTCATACACCAGAAACAACGAATAGTTATACACCTTCAAAGCCACAGTAAATGCCAAGGAAAGAAAGAGCGCCACGGCCAAAGGCAGGAACCCCACGTTGTACATAAAAGAAAGATTAAATTGTAAATGGCAGATCGTTGAATTCTAGTGGCTACAGAGCATAGAGATAATTTTCCTTCCCGTTCCAAGCTACAAAATAACCTCACGTACTGATGATATCGCGTGTACCACTCTTCAAGCTATAGAACAACCTCCCATATATTGATGATTTCGGTTGAACCGAAATTACTGTATATCATAAACTAATTATATCTTCAAGAATATAAACAAACATAGATCTAAAGCACCAAAGAAACCAAGAGCTGAGTTTAAACGTAAGCATCGAGCATAGGCCACGAGGAGGGAGCACACAAGGAGATAAAACTCGTGTACAACGCGTCAGCGCAAGACAGTGCTCAAACCACGCACAAAGCCACACAAAAGAGGAGCCCATGGGGGCAAGGTGAGGTGCGCTACGCACGAGCACAAAAACAAAAAAAACACCCAATGCCAATGCTAGCGTCAAACACACACACCCCAATACCAAATGCCAGCGCCAAACACCAGGGCAGCCCGCGTGCTGTACAAAAAAAAATAAAAAATAAAAAATAAACCAAGCACCTACAACAACAAAAAATCCAGAACCCAAGCACCAGCGCTAAACACCAGTCCACACATAAGTCACTAAAGCCTAGTGTCGAACACAAAGCCCATGAGGAGCACAGCAGGTGCACAGTGAAACAAAGGCATTTACCAAAACAATATACAAGCCAACGCTTAGAGTCGAGCATCGAGCCGCCGAGGGAGGAGCCTGCGGCCATTACCATAAATCTGTCGTAGTTGCAGAGTAGGAGAGGCCCAAGGCGCGTTCACATAATGAGATAGGCGACAGGTTGATTAGGGTTAGGGGATATAGACCTGGGGAAGAGTGGGTTTAGGGTTTAGGGAACGTGGGCCTCATGCGAGGACCCACGATGCCCGTTTCAAATTTAAACTTTATTTTATTTTATTTTTAATTTTTGTAATAATTTTATTTTAAATGTTTTTATATAATAATTAATTAATATTAATTTATTATATATGTTTTACAATGTTTTATCATTGCCTTTATTATTGGAAAATATTTAATAATATTACCTAAATATTTAATTATTGTAAAACATATATTGATCAATATTAATAATTGTAGATAGGTAAATATTATTGTTAATATTTAATTATTGTAAAACATATATGATAATTCAATAATTTTAAAAATATATTTTAAATTTTTAAGTTATTTTATATGTTTTAAATTAAAGGTTTAAATATATGTTATTAAAGATTAAAGTTTAAACCTTAGTTTTAAAGATTTAAATTTAGGTTTTTAAGGTTTAAAAACTAAGGTGATTAAGGTTTAAAACTAAGGTGATTAACTTAATAAGAAAAATTAAACGTATTGCGCCCGAGGCCCAATCTCCAAGTCCATGAGCTAAGAACCAAATCCCAGCGCACAAGCACCAAGATTCAATGCATAGCCTCAGGCTCACTACTTCATACGACCACAAGTCCAGAAACAATACATAACCACAGTGCACAAGCGCTAAGCTCCAATGCCCGAAGGCCACTCTACAATCCTCAAGACTCGCACCTACAGTCACCGAGTCACACAATTCAACGCATATGTACAAGGTGCCAAGGAAATCCCACGAGTCAAGCATCGAAGGATATCCTTAGGCTCATTTCATCAACATTAGGTTGGAGGTCACCTTAATTAGTTGTAGACACAAAGTATAAGGACTTAGACCAAGATAAGCGGGAGGGGGCTTCATGCGCACTAGGCAGGTAAGTTAGAGAAATTGGCGAGTATGGTGCAAAGCTAGCATAGCTACCGGGCGAGAGAATCAGTATTTTTCTTAAGCAGTGACACCAAGCTTATATGCTTAACCCTAACCTAGCCACTTTCCCTAAAGAGAGTAACGTTTGTTTACAGACAAGTAAAAAAAAACTTACGCCTAACCCTGTTTTCTAGTTTAAGTTGCGCAAATATGAAATGTCCTTGAACTCACCCTGACAACTTTGGTTGATGCAAGTTAAATCATACAACATGGTTAGGTCTCGAGGAAATCAAGGCAGAGGGGCATCATCGCAGGGACCGCCAAATCCACCACCACCATCGCCTGAACTGGCTCTCATACTGCGCTCTTTGGAGGCCATAAATGAGCCTTAAAAGGGGCGTCAACCAACAGGGAACGAAGTGGAGCCTCCACCATCTGGAATGGGTAATCCAGAAGCGTCGAGGGATTCTGGGGGAGGACCTCCATCCGAAGACATCACTAGAGAACTGCAAAAGATCAAACTTTCAGATTTTGTTGGGGGTCGTGCAAGTGAACGTGCAGAAGCATGGTTGGAAGGCATGACAAGGTGTTTTTCCTTAAGAGATTATGCGTCCACTTCAAAGGTGAAGATAACGATTTTTCAGTTAAGAGGCAGTGCCTTGAACTGGTGGGGAAACCTGGAAAGGCATCTGCATCTTACCCCGGACACCATATCTTGGGAACTTTTCGAGGAGAGGTTCCGAAGGAAATATCTACCAGCTTACTATGAGGAACAACAGGTAGGAGTGTTTCATACTCTAGTACAAGGAAACAGGACCGTAGAAGAATATGATATCAGGTTTATGGAATTGGTCAAATATGTTTCATATATGGATAATGACCAACAAAAGGCAGAACTCTTTGCCTATGGGTTAAACCCTAAGATAAGGGATATGGTGCGGATGTGGAAACCATCTTCAGTAGCAGAAGTTGTGGAAAATACATGTTATGCGGAGGAACACATGAACTTAACCGGAGGTACAAGACTGACCATTTCGCATCATCCTAGATTCGTGGGGAAGGACCCTAGGACATTTCCTAGGGGAGGGGGCTCAAGGCCACCTCCATATGGTAATAGAGTCGCACCAAGGATAGTAGCCACGGGGATTTCAATGGCAGCGAGTGCAGCATCTTGTTCATCACCAACAACACAGGCAGGTCCATGGAAATCTCAGGGAGCAGCCAGTAGGGGCAGGGGTTCCAGGAGAAGGAACTCATTTCAGAGACAGTCACAGAATAGTGCGCAGGTTCAATCATGTGTTACCTGTTGGGGGTGCGGAGGACCCCATTACCAGCGTGACTGCCCAGACTTACAATCAGGATTTGTGCATAGAGAAGGAAAGGCCCCGATGGGAAGAGCAAGTAACAACCACTAGATTTACGCAGTGGTTAATAATCGCCAGGCCGAACATCAATCCACGGTGGTGGAGTCATCAGGTACGCTAAATCATATCAACGTTAAGATCTTATCTGATTCTGGTGCTACAAATAGTTTTATTTCACCATCTACATTAGAAAAGAGTGGGTTGGCAGCCTACGAGCACGATGACTTTAAACAAGTCGAGATGGCTTCGAGGGAAAAACAAGCAGTAGGACCTAGTGTTGATAATTGTATAGTAGACCTGGGAGTGTGTACTGCCAAGTTGAAGGTTTACGTTACTGCTCTCGGGGCGTACGGCCTAATCATTGGAATGGATTGGTTAGAAGCTCATCGAGCTTTGGTAGATTCTTTCGCAAAAAGGGTGCTTTGTGTCGACGATGAAGGAAGACCAGTAGAGATCCAGGGTGTACGGAGAAAGGTGTCATTACGCTTTATCTCAACTATGAAGGTTAAGCAATGCTTGAGGCAAGGGTGTCAACTATATGTAGTGGAAGAAGTGAATGAAAGGAAGGGACCCTCCTTGGATCAGTACCCGGTATTCTCAGAATTTAAGGATGTTTTTCTGAATGAGTTACCAAGGTTACCTCCTGAGAGGGAGCATGATTTTACTATTGAGCTGAAACCTGGTGCAGAACCAATTTCCAAGACTTCATATCAGATGACAGCGCCGGAACTTTGTGAGTTGCAAATGCAGTTGAAAGATTTACTAGACTTAGGGCTAATAAGGCCCAGTGTCTCACCTTGGGGTGCACCAGTAATTTTTGTAAAGAAGAAGGATGGTTCTTTACGATTGTGTATAGATTACAGGGACTTGAACCGTGCTACAGTGAAAAATAGGTACCCAATTCCACGGATAGATGACCTCTTTGATCAGATGAAAGGAGCAACGATATTCTCAAAGATTGATTTGCGATTGGGGTATCACCAGTTAAGGATTAAGGAAGGTGATATTCCTAAAACTGCCTTTCGAACTTGGTTTGGGCATTATGAGTTTGTCATGGTACCTTTCAGATTGACCAATGCGCCAGCAGTATTCATGAGCCTCATGAACAGAGTATTCTGGAAGTACTTAGACCGTTTTGTACAAGTCTTTCTAGATGACATCCTCATTTATTCCAAGAACGAAAGAGAACATGAGGAACACTTACGAGTGGTGTTATCATACCTTAGAAAGAACAAATTGTATGGGATTTTTTCTAAGTGTTCCTTCTTCCAGAGAGAGATCCACTATTTAGGTCATATCATTTCCGGTGAAGGAATCTCTGTGGACCCAGAAAAGGTAAAGGCCATTATGGAGTGGCCAGTGCCGAAAAATGCCCATGAGGTGAGGAGCTTCATGGGGCTAGCAGGTTATTGTCAGAGATTTGTGGAAGGATTCTCTAAAATAGCGAAACCCATCACCACTTTGCAGGGCAAGGGGGTCAGGTTTGAATGGACAGAAAAATGTGATAGTGCATTCATCGAGCTTAAGAGGTTACTAACTAGTGTGCCAATTCTACGAGTGTCGGATATGGAAAAGGACTTCACAGTCTGCATGGATGCCTCAAAGCAAGGGTTGGGGGCCGTGTTAATTCAGGATGGAGGAGTGATAGCTTATGTGTCAAGGAAGTTGAAGAAACACGAAGAGCTTTACGCTACTCATGATTTAGAGTTGGCATTTGTAATGCTAGCTCTGAAACTTTGGAGGCACTATCTTGTGGGGCGAAACTTTGAGCTCAAAATGGACCATCAAAGTTTAAAACATCTCTTCACTCAAAGGGATCTGAATGTCAGTCAAAGGTGATGGAGTGATTTTATGAGTGAGTACGATTTTGGTATTTCATACATCAGGGGAAAGGAAAATGTGGTCACAGATGCCTTGAGTAGGAGACCACCTGTCTTCTCCCTGGTACCCTTAAAAGTCAATTTGAGGGAACGTGTGTTGACGCAACTCCAAGGAGACAGTTGGTATTTAAAGGCTACTTAAAACCTCTAGTGTGGGAGGAAATTAGATCCAAAGTATGAAGGATATAGTCTGGAAGAAGATGGACTGTTAAGATATCGGGGAAGGATGTGCATCTTTGAAAATGAGGATATTTGAAGCATCATACTGAAGGAAGCCCATAGAGCACTTTATTGTGTGCATCCGGGTGTGAAGAAGATGTACGCAGACATGAGGAATCTCTTCTTCTGGGTAGGCATGAAGTGCGATGTAGTCCATTTCGTCTCCAAGTGCCTAGAGTGTCAACAAGTGAAAGCCGACCACCATCACCCGGCAGGCCTCCTACAACCACATGATGTTCCTATGTCCAAGTGGGAAGTCATCTCTATGGATTTCTTTGTGGGGTTGCCACTCACATCTCATAGACACAATGCCATTCTTGTGATAGTTGATAAGTTAACCAAGAGTGCTCATTTTACTCCAGTTAGAGACACTTATGATGTCATTGATGTGGCACGTGTGTTTGTAAGTGAGGTTATTTGTTTGCACGGGATACCTAAGAAGATCATTTCAGATAGGGACTCCAAATTCACTTCTAGGTTTTGGACAAGTTTACAGTCAGCGTTGGCGACCCAGTTGAACTTAAGCACAACTTATCATCCTGAAACAGATGGAAAAACTGAGAGAGTAAATCAAGTCATGGAAGACATGCTTAGGATGTACGTCATGGATAATCAAACCCATTGGGAGAAGTACCTACCTTTGGTAGAGTTTGCCTACAATAACAGTTTTCATAGCTCCATCAGAATGCCACCCTRCGAATCTATGTATGGAAGGCCATGCAGAACGTCGTTGAGTTGGGATATATTACAAGACCGAGTAATAGTTGGGCTAGAATTGATTCAAGAGATGGAGGAACAGGTGATTCAGATTAGGCAGAGACTAAAGGAAGCACAGGATAGGCAGAAAAGTTATGTGGATGCACATAGGACTAACCGAAGTTATAAAGTGGGAGACCAGGTTTTCATTCGTATCAGGCCTAATAAGAGTACCATTTGGTTCAGGAAAGGGACAAAGTTGTCACCTCAATTTATAGGACCGTTCATAATCCAAGAGAAAATTGGACCCGTTGCCTATCATCTCGTACTGCCACCCCACTTGCATAAAACTCATATTGTTTTTCATGTATCTGTTCTACGTCATTATGTTGTTGATGAATCAGATAAGCTAAATTGGAAGGAATTGCAAGTATCGAACGCGGGAACTCTCATGGTAGAACCATTACGCATATTGGACCGTAGAGTCCGACAGCTCAGGAACCGTCTGGTAGACCAAGTTAAGGTCCAGTGGGACAAGTATAGTCCAGGATATGCTACTTGGGAAGACGTCGAGACACTACGACGAGATTATCCCTCACTTTTTTTACCACCTCGAGAATATGTTTCTCGAAGGTTGGGTGTATGTAACACCACCTTTTGACTTGGACAGCCAGGATTACCTGAAGCTTAAACACCTTTATTTTCTATTCACAAGTGAAACTATTAAATGATACACTTGAACTTTTAAGACGAATAAATTTTATGAATGTTTAAATGTATTTGGATAATGATGGATATGATTCGATATATTGTGAGAATGTAAATTTTATGAATGTTTAAATATTATTGATGAAGATGGATATGATGTGATCTACTATGTAAATGTAAATTCTATGAATGTTTAAATGTTATTGATGATGTTGGATATGATGCAATATATTTTGTAAATGATAATTTTATGAATAGGTGTCGTCAATTGGATTATGGAATATTATGAGATCTATTTCTAACTGGAATACTTTGATGTTAAAGTTGTTGATACGCGGATACCGAATTGAAATTATGGTTGTATGCAATTACATGATGATAATGCATAGTAATGTATGAGTTTGTGTTATAGACTAATCTGCAGGTTGTGAGCTATGAAATAGCCAAGGGATAATGATGATGAAAGTGGATGTCATGACCACTAGCCGAGAAACGTTATGGTATGAATCTTTGTATGTGAAATTATATTGGTTTGGATGCATTGCTATGATATGTGGACCAGTGCAGGATTTCAGGTGGTGAGACTGCCCAAAACTAAATAGACGATGANAAAACTCCCAACAACACGGTGCCACTATATATTCCATTGTAGGGTGTGGACCCTAGTCCTGTTAGGAGGGGTGGAGGCATTTCCCACCATGTATCCTCTAAAACCTGAAGTCATAGGAGGACGATGTTAGCTCACGCTCCCCTAGACATGTGATGATGACTGTCAATTGCCTGCTTGGGAAGCTTGGTCAAGATAGTGACACTTCCGCTTACGGGTTCTATTTGGAGTTAGGTCAATATAGTTGACGCTCCAAGATAGTCCAGCAGAGGAAGGATAGGAATGGAAGATGGAAGTAAGTTAGAGAGGAAGGATGAGTAGAAGTAGTTGAGAGTGTATGGAGATTTGTCTTATGTTGGAACTTATTGTTTCCCTTCTGAAAAGAAAATGTATATATATATATATGAATATTCATAATTATGTAACTAAATTACAATTGTCTAAATAACATTGTTGAGCTAGATAATTGAAATTAAAGAATTTCGCAAACATTTGATTGGTTTATTGTCTTTTATAAAATGAATAGTCTTGTTGAATGGAGCATATGGAAATTACTATTGAGATGATAGTTATTGATATTAGTACATGAACGAGACTTGTATGTACTAGCTACACATGCATTTATTGCGCATGTACACTAGTATGAATGAGTTTCTTGGCTTACTTACTAATAATGACGGTTATTTGTTATAAATGTGTGAACCATGTTTCTTTTCCCATGTATCATAAAATACTTTAACTTCGGGATGAAGTTTCCTGAAGGGTGGGTGTATGTAACAACCCTAGCTAAATGATTTCTTACGATTTACCAAGTATAATTAATTAAATAATTAACTATCCTAATGTGTATTAGTTAAATAATGATTATTTATTAATAATATTAATTAATTAATTAATTAATTAATTATTATTTTTTAATATATGTTGATTAATTAGTTAATTGATTGATTAACACATTTAATGTTTAGGGTAAAGAATTAAATACTTAATAACTTTTAATTCATTAATATAAAACTTTACGTATGCAGGGGGATGAAGCATTGAATGGAGGGATAGGGTGGGTGGCATTAAAGGAGGGTAGGAGGCAGTGAATGGAAGGGGATATGAGGGGGAGAGGCATTCGGAAAAGGCACTTTTGGAAATTTGGGGAAAGAGGAAGCATTATTAGAGATTAGAGACTGTATTTCTTGGTTGGTATCTTCTAGTTTTGGAGTTTGGGTGAACTGTTATAGGGGTGCACCAGGTTGCTGGGAGTTTTGGGCTTGGGGGCCAGGAATCCTCACGGAATCCTGGAGCTAGGGATCCAGACAGGCTCTGTTCCTAGCTAGCAGGGAGGAAGATTCGGTTTTGGGCAGAGCAGCAGAGAGGACAACCGGAGATTGGGAATTAGCATTAGACAGAGGTATGTATTTTAGTGATTATGTTGTGTTATGTGATGGTTATGTGATTTACTTTCATGCCGTGGATAAATTTAATTTATGTTGAATAAATTATGGTTAAATGTTGAAGATTAAATTGTACAACATACATTTTTCTTTATTCTTTAGTTTAGCCTGTGTTTTATAAGGCTCTATGGGGACAGAGACCTTACACTCATATGGTTCTCCTTGAAAGACATTGCTCGTGACATGTATTTCTATCTTCTTTAAAAGACTATAAATAGACAAATAACTATCACAATTACCATGGTAGCCACCATAGCCAACACAACAAGAGAGAATAAGAAAAATTCAGTGGACCTCTAAATTGGAATTGCCCAAAGGTGAAGAACACTTCCAACCATATGAGTCACTACATCCACATCAACTGACATCTAGTTCACAATTTTCTCCATTCCATGATTTTTTCAAGAAGAATTTGAAATGAATGAATCATTTGGCAAATTGTAGAAATTAGTGTTGCACCCCAAGTTGAGTTTGCCACAAAGGAAATTGTATTGACGATCTATAATCACTTCAGAAAGATTGGTTATAAACAACATAAATGAAAGTGGCATTCCATTGTACCACAACCTCTTTGTTTTCTATGACTTTGGAGCTCTATATTAGAAGGGGCCCATAGACATCACAAAAAAATGCAAGGGCCAAAATCGCAGTGGCGTTAAATTTCTTTCATAGGGATGATAACAGAGCCAATACAAAAGAGCATCCCCTTGATTGCAACTTTGAATGGAGCATAGAAGACACAATTTCAGTTCTATCTTGAGGTCTAATAAAAGGTATATCCTGAACATTAATGCTAGACTTCTTGATGGGGGCCAACAGACAATTCAACAGGAAAAATGTTATCCTTGTTAGAAAAACAGGACCGCGGAGCAATAAAATAAAACAAATGCGGAAATAAAACACGGAAGATACACAATACAAGAGAGACACAGATTTATGTGGTTCACCCAGTGTGGGCTACATCCACCAGAGAAATTGCCAGGTCCTTTCTTTATTATTATCTAGCAAAATGAATGGATACAACCTACAGCAAAACCCGTTGTAACTTCCTCTTCTTTCTCTCACAGTCTCCTCTCTCAGAATACAATACTCACCAACCTACATAGCCGAAATACATTTCCCTCATAAAAGAGGGTTGCCTTCTAGAGAAAAAAAACCCTAACATAATTTATATCATTAGATCTGCGACCTTATAATGAACGGTCCAGATTTAGAATGAAATTACAATATACTTTTACAAGGCAATTTTTGCTTCAGGGGCTTCGCCCCCAAACCCCCGCTGGGGGCCCGCTTGCCCCCAGACCCCCCAGCCGGGGAGATAGCCCCCCCGGACCCTGTAGAGGAGGTACTCCCCGACGTGGAAGAGTTTACATACTTCTGGGGTGTAAATACTTCATGGGGTATAAACACGACTTAAAGTAAAAGACCTCTAAATCAGGAAGATAAGCAGGCTCCACAACCAACAATCTCCCACTTGGAGACTGATCTCAACAACTCCACCACTATTGTATATGTTGGACTCTAAACCTTCTTGGACCTAGCAAATTTCTCATCTTCATATTCATTCTTGAAGACCAACTGAAACTGAGCAGGAACTCAGTTTCTCCCTGGTTACTCCCTTTGTTAACATGTCTGCAGGATTCTGGCTAGTGTGTATCTTTTCCAGCTTCAATTGTCCATCTTCCAAGGTGGATCGTATGAAGTGGTACCTCAACTGTATATGCTTATTCTTCAAATGGAAGGTTGATTTCTTTGCAAGGTGAATGGCACTCTGACTGTCACAGTACAACTTGTTGTTCTCCTGCTTCTTTCCCAATTCCTCCATAAACCTTTGTAACCAAATCATCTCTTTACTAACCTCTGTAGCAGCAACATACTCTGCCTATATTGTTGAAAGTGAAACAACCTTTTGCAATTTCGAAATCCAACTTACTTTTGTTCCACCTATAGTAAAAACATACCCTGTGGTGCTCCTCCTGTTGTCTTTATCACCTGCCATATTTGAATCAACATATCCATGTAGAAAAGTGTCTGAACCTCCAAAACATAATGCATGTGTAGTAGTACCTCTCAAATACTTGAGAATCCACTTTACTGCCTCCCAATGTTCTTTACCTGGATTGTTCATATATCTGCTCACAACTCCCACTGCATGTGCAATATCTGGTCTTGTGCAAACCATTGCATACATCAAGCTACCAATTGTTGATGAATATGGGACCCTGGATATGTATTTTATCTCCTCCTGTGTCCTGGGACACATTTCCTTAGTTAATTTGAAATGGTTGGCGAAAGATGTACTAACTGGTTTTGCATTCTCCATTCTAAACCTCTCCAACACCTTCTCTGTGTACTCACCCTGAGATAATGTCAGTTTTCTATTTTTCCTGACTCTTGTTATTCTCATACCAAGGATTTTCTTTGCAGCACCCAAATCCTTCATCGCAAATGAATTGGATAATTTCTTCTTGAGAACATTTATATCCTGCATATTAGACCCTACAACAAGCATGTCATCTACATACAATAACAAGATAATATAGCTTCCATTTTCTAGCCTTTTAAAATAAACACAGTGATCAGAATGACATCTATTATAACCATGTTCTGTCATAAACCTGTCAAACTTCAGATACCACTACCTTGGAGCTTGATTTAGGCCATATAAGCTCTTCTTCAACCTGCATACCAAATTCTCCTTCCCTTTGACCTCATACCCTTGTGGCTGCTGCATATAAATCTCTTCCTCCAAATCCCCATGGAAAAAAGTTGTTTTTACATCTAACTGTTCAAGATGCAAATCTTCTACTGCCACAAGACTTAAAATAGTCTTAATTGAAGTCATTTTAACAACAGGAGAAAATATTTCATCAAAATATATACCTTTATTTTGTGCAAACCCCTTTACAACAAGTCTAGCCTTGTACCTCTTTTCTCCTCCATCTTCTTCCTTCAACTTGTAAACCCATTTATTC
>ML792081.1:21562-37601 GCA_009831015.1 Picea engelmannii | reverse complement strand
TCTTTTGTGAAGTATCTGCATACCCTTCTCACTCATGTGTCCCAACCTATGATGCCACAGTGTTGTATCCACTCCTATAGAAGCTAAAGATATAGAAGAGTCAGTATTACCAGTACATAAATACAATGTACCTACCTTGTCTCTTTTCGCTATCACCAATGATCCTTTGATGACCTTCCACGTCTTATCTGTAAATATGGATGTACAACCTTCACTTGCCAACTGCCCTGTTGAAATTATATTTTTCCTTAAATCTGGAATATGTCTTACCTCTTTCAACAACCATTAGTTTCCATTGCATTGTTTTATTTTTACCTTTCCCATTCCAACAATTTTGCATGGTGCATCATCACCCAAATGAACCTGTCCATAATCACCTTGAACATAATATAGAAAATGTTTCCTATGGGGTGTGGCATGAAATGAAGCCGATGAATCTACTACCAAAGACTTAGAAATATTATCTACAGAAAGAATCAAAGCATCTTGTAACACATCACCTATTACATTTGCTCCCTGATTTCTCTCCTGTTGTCCATCTCTTTGTTTCTTTGGAGCTTTGCAATCTTTCTTCAGATGTCCTTTCTTCCCACAATTCCAGCACTCTATCTTTCCAAGTCTGGATTTGGATCTTCCCTTCCTAGAATTCCCACGATTCCATGAGCCCTTTCCTATATCCTTTTGTCTTCCCCTGTTCTCCATGTTCAACGCATTACCTGATGTCTCACCTGTGCTTTTCCATCACATTTCCTCACTAAGGATAACACCAACAACATCATCAAATTTTAAAGTATTTGAACCAAAGACAGAGTTACTTACAGCCATGACCAAGCCATTCCATCTTTTTGGCAATGAGCACAAGATTAGAAGAGCCCTAACCTCATCATCAAAGTCCACTTTTACAGAACTTAGTTGATTAGTAACCATATTAAATTCATTTAAATGATCTGCAACAGACCCACCTTCCGACATCTTCATATTAAATAATCTCTTCATTAGAAATACCTTATTGGATGCCGAGGTTTTTTCATACAATTTGGACAATGCATCCATCAAACCCTTCATTGTCTTTTCTTTCGAGATATTGAAAGCCACCGACGCTGCCAGGCTCAGCCATATCGTTCCTAGAGATTTTCTGTCAAGAATCTCCCATTCTTCGTCCTTTATAGCCACCGGCTTCTTTGCTACTCTGCTCAATGGTAGGAATAGATATTTCTGATATAAATAATCTTTCATCTGCATCTTCCATAACTGGTATTTTTGGCCGTTAAATTTCTCGACCATAAACTTTCCATCTTCCGACATTGCTCCCACTCGAACCAGGAACCCTCTTTTCCTGCGAGTTACCTTACGCTCTGATACCAGTTGTTAGAAAAACAAGACCGCGGAGCAATAAAATAAAACAAATGCGGAAATAAAACACAGAAGATACACAATACAAGAGAGACACATATTTATGTGGTTCACCTAGTGTGGGCTACGTCCACCAGAGAAATTGTCAGGTCCTTTCTTTATTATTATCTAGCAAAATGAAGGGATACAACCTACAACAAAACCCATTGTAACTTCCTCTTCTTTCTCTCACAGTCTCCTCTCTTAGAATACAATACTCACCAACCTACATAGCCGCAATACATTTCCCTCATAAAAGAGGGTTGCCTTCTAGGGAAAAAAGACCCTAACATAATCTTTATCGTTAGATCCGCGACCTTATAATGAACGGTCTAGATTTACAATGAAATTACAATATACTTTTACAAGGCAATTTTTGCTTCAGGGGATTCACCCCCGAACCCCCACTGGGGGCTCGCTTGCCCCCAAACCCCCTAGTCGGGGGGATAGCCCCCCCAGACTCCGCAAAGGGGGTACCCCCCCTCTGCACTCCCCCGCGTGGAAGAGTGTACATACTTCTGGGGTGTAAATAATTCATGGGGTATAAACACGGCTTAAAGTAAAAGACCTCTAAATCAAGAAGATAATCATGCTCCACAACCAACAATCCTCCTTATAAAAGTTGAACTAGCATAACATGTTAGAGCGCCAAACCTGACTGATCTAGCATTTGAAGATTAGTTGGGCATTGGGTTTCACCATTGACGAACATCAATGTGGATGGTGCATCTTGATTTACATATTGTACATTCTCCATCACATACCATCATAGGTCACAAAAATCCCTTACTTCTATCTTTTCAATCTTTCCAAATATTTATCTCAATGAGAAGGTATCTTTGTAGTCCTAACAAGTTCACACTCTGCTTCATTTCCTATGCTGTTGTTGCATTCAAACCTCATTCTAAATAACAAGTTTTGAGATGAACTATACCATGACAAGAATAAAGGGCAACCCCAATTTTTTATTGGTTGGAGTTCACAAAGTTTCAACACCGTTGAACTAGTAATCGTATCTCGTTAAAATATTATGAAAATCATTGGTTCCAAATGGTCTATTCATCGAAATCCATGCCACCTCCACAAGTAGAGGATAAAATTTCATTTTAGTACAGTTCAATACATAGAGGAGAGATCAAAGGTAACAAGTAAAGGAGTTGGTGATTTGGGAGAAACAGTTTGAAACTTTTGAAGCAACTATCCCCATATTTATCTTTATTTTTATTCTTCACCCCTTTGTCCTCTGAACTTGGATAGATTCTGATTTAGATCACTATGAATATGAATGTACACAAGTGTATTGGGTAAGATATTATTTTCACGTTCGCTAAATGATTTTCCTTTTTCCCAAATTATAGATTCTCAAGGCCTGTCCAAATCTTATGAATATGTGGCCTTGGAATTGAGATAATTCAAGAGATACTCTATTAAGTACTTTATTGGAAAATCTCTGGGGATTTACAGTCATCCACACATCTATAAATATGAATATAATCTCTTTAAGGATGATTCTTTTACCAAAATTGGAAGTCCTTTGTAGTTTCAATGGCCATAAGAGTTTTGTATTCCTTGTCATGAAAGGTGACAAGCAAATGGTAATTGCAACTTTATTAGCCTTTGGTAGTAGAAAAAAATGTTTGCTAACATATGCAAATTGTTATCGTTGCTTAAATGCGTCCAAGGTCCTCTACATGATGGATCTATATATCTTTTTTTAAAAGAAATGGTTATAATTATATTAGAAAGGGGCCTGGATTTCTCCAAAAAAGGCCATAATTACACAATGCCCATAGGCTAAAAATGTATATAAAAAAATTGATGTCTTTGTCCCTACTCCTCTCTGTATTTTATAATTTGAGCTAATGTTGTTTATACAAAAATTCCAACGAAATATTGCTACAAAAGAGTAGAGAAGGTACAAAAAATTGCTAATCATGCAAACTAGTGCAAATGTAGATTTGTGTCCATCTAGTTCTATTGCTAGACCTCAAACTCCTGTGTTGCTGCTAGGTCTGGATTTTTTGCTTCAACCATTGTTGGGACCAGAGGTGCATTTGGATGCAGTTGTGGGTGGAGTGTTTCATTTGACGCTTTGGATTCAACAGAATTGACTGTCGGTTGTGTTCTTGGACACCATGTTGATGTCGAGACCGACGAATCAAACAAATCGGGGATGAATTCCTACTAACCACACACATGAAGAGAGCCATTTATGCATTGTGGGGTTTCCCCTGAGCCTAGAACTGTTGAGTTTGTTTTTAAACTAGTGTTTTGAAAGATGTGATTTCTTCCTACTGAGATTGGATTTGCTCCTGAATTCATCCTGTGGTACATTATGAGCACCGGTAGTCGCCTCTGCTACGGTGCCACATATTTACGCAGGACTAATAGTGTTCTGGAGGTCAATTAATCCAGGGCTTGAGCTAATAACCAACAATGTCACCACCTTTGTGATTAATGTGTTCCTTTCCAGCAAACAAAAAGAACCAGAGGAAAAAGGTCGTGAGGGGAGGCCAATGACATGATGTTGGTGGATCGAATTCTGCGCAAGTCGCTGATGGAGGGTGAGGCCATGGTTGCATGTCCTAAACATATCTAGGACGTGCGAGGATTGTTGCAGGGTAAAGTGCGAAGTGCAGAGTACCAGATCCTGAGTGAGGGAGAGACAATTATGACAGGCTGTGACATGAAGGGGAGCAAATATATTCAAGGGAGGCATCGATCACAAGACGGGTTGACATGCGGAGGAGGAGAAAGGAATGTGGAGGGATCATGAAATTTTCCAAGGGAAGGATGAGTGCATGACAAAATTTTCAAGAGGAGTGACTAGAACAATGAAATTTGCTTAGGGATTAGGCACATAGCTAATTGAGGAATTTTGCCTTAGCTTCCCGATAACAATCAATTTTTCTCATTTAGTGAGAGAGTCGGCTATGGCGTTACAATATCTATACACATGGTAATAACAAACTTTTTCAAATTTATGTTCCATGTATTTGATTTGGAGTAGAGTACTATCAATATTGGGATGCATGGTATTGAGAGTTTGACGAAGTCCCCTTATGATCATATTAGAGTCGCTAATAACCGTGATCCTCGAATATCTATTCCTTGGGATAAGGCAAATCCCCATGAGCACTACAAGGACCTCTACATGGTTATTAGTAGCTTTTCCTAATTCCCAAGTGAAAAACATAAACTTGTTTCCTTCAAGTTGAATACAACTCCCCCTTCGGAGTCAATTACAGGACCTTTGCTTCTTTAGATATGCATATAAAAGTATCTCAAGGGACAACATCTAGTTTCATTCTAGCAACTTGTATTTCTCTAAGCATTTATTCCGAGTTTATATATTGACCATTTCTTCCACACATATTCCTCATAGAGTATGTTACTAAATCTAGATTCAAGCCATTTTCCTTGATGGGTCTTAAGATATCATGCATTTTTGAAACTTGGTGCAACCTTCTATGATAGGGAATGATGGCATTGAAAGTATCCAAATCGATATCTAACCTCTTCTCTCCAATTCTGGAAAGGCATATATCGTTTCTCTAGGCAAGTTACATTTGTTGTAGACTATCACAAGTCCCTCGAGGAGATGAATATTCTACCGGGATAAATCATGCCTTCATATTTTGTCTGCAAGAGTCTTATCTTGTTCTATCACTTTCCCCATTTGTATAAGAATGCAATAATGAATTCCAGCTGGGCCTCCACCACTTCAATCCTCCACAAATGCAAGCTCATATAAGGGAGAGAATGAGGTTCTTCATCAATAAGGGAAGAACTTGGGGGCTGAACATTGTGTTCATACTTAAAGGACAAAAGGATGCAGACTCAATATGAAGTAAATAATTTCTCCAGAGTAACTTTGCTCTCAAAGTTGAATCTTTTTCTCCTTTTTCCATAGCTTGAAATTGGCCCATTTATAGCCGTCAAAATGGAACCRAAGGGCTAAGTCAAAACGTTTACAGTATATGGAAGGCCAAGGATCAAAGATCTCTTGTCGTGACATGAAAACCCGACATTTAATTTTGATTTTTTGGCACAAATCCCGATGTACGCTGGCTGTAGTGGAGCAACCTGCATATACACTTGTTTTATAGTGTGCAAGATGCGTGCAAGTGGAAAAAATTGTATTTTTGTCTCTGGATTTTGGTAATAGGGAAGGTAAGTCTGCATAATGAAATGGAATAAGGTCATCTCTACAATATTGCATAAGGTGAGGCACATCTTTCTCTAACAGATGCCCCCTAATGTGTGAGTTCATAGGAGTATCTGCAATGGCCGAAATACATTATAAACAACCCATAAGTGGAGTGGTAGGGAACCAGCTAGACGAATTCAATTTCTCAATACATTTTGTATTGACTTTGCATACATGGTTGCCAATAAAATTACACTGCAAATCCATGTGAAAATATAACAAACAAGTGTTTGTGGCCATGAATAGGCAAATACAAATGGGGTTACATGCCAATAGTTGTCATAGTCATGAACAAGGCTCAACAAAACCAGTCTCAAAACCAATCTGTAGATATATGTATACCATAGAGTACAATCTGATCTCCCATGATCACTGAAATCATATAGGTACTAGTCCAATGAAAAAGAAGCAACATCTTAGGAAAGTTGTGGCCACATAGTGATGTCTTCAAGTCTTCTACACAATCCGCCAAAGGTGCAAGTCTACATCATGTGAATAAAGGAGTTGAGGTCGAACATAATGAGACATCGTTTGATTACCGGTCATTAAGGTATACCGTTAACAAACATGAGACAACCTACTGATAATGAAAGTAGGTATCAAGGCACCAAGAACATTCTTACAAGTGTGAATAAAGGAGTCGGTGTCAAACACCTGAATAATCCATCGATCAGGAGACATTGATGTATTCCCAACTGTCGATGGCGAGAGAGCCTCCACTGATGACTGTGGGCCTCAAAGTACTCATAACACTCTAGGTCTCATTTCCAGAATAAATGGGTTGAAGTCGATGGAAAGAGACCCGTTGAAAGGAGAACCTTAAGGCATCTCTCATCAGTTAGCACGAGGTACAAAGCAGGAGCTTCATGATTTGGTGGAAATCGAACGAAGAACATGTTCACGAACCAACGACCCTGTGCATCTTTTGCGTCTGCCAAGTGCAAGCGGTACACAAAAAAGACCCTTTGAATAACAACCAATGATGAAAACTGCTGACAAAGGTGAGGAAACCACCAATAAGACTAATGGCATCCAAGACACTACACGAATCCCAATGTGTGAATAGATGTCTTATCGTCAAACACAAGGGAAACCACCCAGTCAACGACCAATGATGAAATGTCGACTATTGGGTTCAAGGTTACCTTCCAATGATGAAAGTAGGGCCAGGGTGCATGATAGGACTACAATATCATGTGATTCTGAGACAAACTGAGGGTGTGGCCGACATGAAAAGTCAGGAGTTCTGAGGAGTGGTCAACATAGGTTGATAGACTTCCTTTGAACAAGAGCATGAGACACACGGAGGACTCCAGCAACATAGACCCAATGATGAAACCATGAGATGTAGGAGGCATCAATGAAATTCTCTATAGGGACTGGAAGAGTAGCCAGTCGGTAGAGAAGACTCTGTAACGAGCTCGGCTTCCTATGGCCATGCTAATCCCAAAATTATGATGATGAATGGACTCAAATAACTTTGTGCTCTATTCAAAGGCAACACAATTGTTGCTGATACAAGATAATAATCCCTTCTCGCCCGTATTTTTTTGTTTTTTCATGGACAAATGAATGTTATGATATAGAGGAGGAAACGAGTGTCCCAAGTAAGAAAAAATAGTTCCAACAGTGGAACATACCTATGCTCAATGCAGGGAAGTGCATGCAGGAGATGGACACTTGGGGGAATGTTCCCTCCTAGGTATAGGGTGTCAAATTGTGAAGGATATAAACAAGGCTCTGCTTGGTTGAGGATGAAAAACTACTGAGGCAAACGGTTTATAACGCAAAAAGAGAAATGACTATAGGATCAATATTGCAAGCAAGGGAAAGAGATGCAATCACAACTTAACGCAAAAAAATGTCTTTTTTATGTCTTTTAGTCTACTTGGTGTGAAAAAGGGATAAACTTGTGCCAAATAGACATCCTTTCAAATCCAATTTACGAGTGTGAAAGAGACAAGTTCACTCGACAATCTTTTCGCTTTTTGATAACGAGTCGGAAAAGAGCTTAACTGTGACTCACGACCTTTCAAGTCCAATTTAACAAGTGTGAAAGGGACAAATCACTAGGAAATATTTTCTCTTTTTGAAAACGAGTTAGAAAAGAGCTTAACTGACACTCACGACCTTTGAAGTCCAATTTAACGAGTGTGAAAGGGACAAATCACTCGTCAATATTTTCGGTTTTTAGACGAGTCGGAGAATATATTAAATCAGACTTGTGGATGTTTTTCTAAGCAGCATGTAATGGGGGAGGCCAAGTCTCCCGTGCATGACTTCTGTGAAAGGTTAGCAACTTATGAAGAGCTGACACAAGCTTGGGAAAACCCAAATCTTCCCAAATTGAGGAGGATAAAAACTTGTAGAGGTTACATTATCAACAATATATCGAAGAATGCCCCTTATATGGAAGGTGTAGAAGAAGGAAGTCGAGTCTCTATAAGATCATTCCAATCAAAGGAAACCACCCTAGGACTTGGAGGGAGAATACTCGAAGAGAGTGGAATTATCCTTAGTGAAGAAGGTACATAACTAGAGATGCTAAGGACATGGTCGAAGGATGCATCACCCTCCAAAAGAAGAGTGGGATTGACTGAAGACTGCATCGACAATGTCACTTCCTTAGGCTTGTCACTCTCCAAGAGAAGAGTGGGATCGACTAAAGATTGCATCGGAACGAACAATTATTCAACCGTTGGTTGAATAGAATGTGAGACAACAAGGTCAAGAGATGAATCACCCCCAAAAATAGAAGTGGTGTCGTTCGAAAATTGCATCGACATGACTACTGGTTGAACAGGATGCGAGACAACAAGGTTAAGGGATGCATCAACCCCTAAAGAAAGAGGGGTGTCAACCGAATATTGCATTAGCATGACTGTTGTATCAACCAAAGGAGGTTGGGAATCCAAAGACGACTAAGAACCCAAAGGGCCCCTAGGAAACGACCACGCTTCTTGTACCACAACAGTAGCAGGGCACAAACAAGTAAGTTGGTATCCTTTGCAAAGCCTACAAAGGAACTTGGGCTTATGTCTTACACGCCTAGGTTTCTCAATCATATGAATGCCCCTAGCATGACTTGCAATGGCTAGTAGCAAATACCCAACACGATTGGCATAGGTTGGTTATGAATTCCCAACATGACTAGCAGAGGTTGGTGATATATGTGCAATGTGACTAGCGATGACTAGACTTGTGCCCCCATCATGACTTGTAGTGATTGGTTGCTGGTCTTCAACATGACTAGGAAAGATTATCGACCCATATCCAACATGACTAATAGAGGTTGGTGATATAATGCCAATATGTGGTTGACCCTCACAAGATGAAATCGGGGAAGGTAGGGCCCAAGGATTACTAAAATAGGAAGTGCAGAAAGGAATGGACCTCCCTGTCAAGACGGGCCTACTAGACATGGAAAAAACATGGCGACTCAGTTTCGTGAAGTCGAAAGTACCGATAAGGTAAGAATACATTCTGACACCAATATTCTCAGTTGTCAACTGAGAATTGTCGATCACAGGGATTGACTGACCAATAGATGCATTAGGAATAGAGCACACAAAGGATAACTGATCGATCATCATGATCTTCCCTTCATGAGGAAAGCAAAGAGTATGGAAGACAGACGACATGACGACAATCATAGCATAAGTCCAATTGCAACCTAGTAACATGTTATAATCAAGAGGCACATCGACTACCTCTACCTCCACCTCTACCGTCTTCCCACCTAACTGGACCAAAAAGGCAAGGAGAATACCATGAGGGTGAAAGGAATGACCGTCAAAAGCAGTCAACATGTTCGATGACTTGGAAAGAGTCAGAGAACCGATATCTTTCCAATAGACTAGGGACATCACACACGTAGCAATGCCTTCATCAACAACCGCACGTTTGATGGTATACTTTGAGTACTCCACATGGATTTGGAAAGCCACATGGTAAGGCAAGTGAGGCTTAACATCTGTGACGTTAAACTTGATAACTTTTGAGCCACTGGATTCTAGAGCTCCTAAAGTAGAGAGTAAAGCATTACTCTGTGAAGGACACGTCTGGATTACCTCCAAAACCAACATCGCACAAGGGGTTTGACCCAGGTCCTCAACAATAGAGTAATTATGGGCGGCTCTAGCATTTGGGTTATGGGTAGAGCGCTTGAGTACTCCTTTCGGAATACGAGGCGGTGGCTCTGGTTTCTCAATCTGTAAAGTCGTCTTTGGAGGAGGAGGAGGAGATTCTATACTAGGAATAGTTTGTTTAGAACTATAATATCGAGATTGAGTGGCTACATTAACTTTTGCATCGACCATATTGATACATAAACGGTCGCCATCTTGCGACTGTTGGTTTTGACCTCCAACATCCGCATTTCCAGCGTTTGAGGAGCTCGAGGCTAAGTGTTGATTATGTGGGAATGGATTCGTCAGCACGACAGGCGATTGAGATGATAGTCTCGCAGCTTCTGCAAGTTTGGGGCATAAATGGGTAAGGTGATCATCTGTGCAAAGCTTACAAGGAAACTTCACCTTACATCTTTATTGTTTTCCCTCTCCAGCATTACCATTCGTCTTCTCATTATTATTGTTGTCCTTGGGTTTATTACCATTTTTCCCACCTTTACGGTTATTACGTCCTTTCTTCTTAGTCCCTCCTGGTTGTTGGTTACCATTTGGGTTGGTCGACGATTGCAAAGAATGTACATCCGCTGACTGAGTGGGGTTGGAAGACACAGATGAAGTTTGTCCTCCTACAGACTGGCTTCAACACAACTCCTTCAAATGGTTCATCACTGAGTCTACGGAATTTACATTGGCATAACCTACAATGCCATCGGCACGAGGTTCAGGCTTTTGCCTAGGGTTGTAAGTAGACCCCGGTGCGTCAGGAAGAAGGTGGTATAACATCCCAGACTGAGCATATATCAAATCTAACTATTGGGCCCTAAAGATCATTCCTTCCTCAGTGGTAACCCTAGAAGTAGCCATGTCTTTCGAGATAGGAGCGTGCAAAGACTTAAGAAACCATTCTAAAAGAAAGGTCGGGGGTATAGGGGTCTTAATCAACCTCTTCCGTCTATGCCACTCCTGGATATGGTCTGAGATATGAGTGGTGGTATCCTGGCGTAAATTTGACAACAATTCTAGGCCAACATCGTAACAAATGGGAAACTAGAAGTGGTTAAGAAAGACCATCACCAACTGACTAAAAGTCCCATATGCCCCCGTAGGTAGCTCAATATACCATTTCGAACCAACTCTAATAAGGGTGTGTTGAAATAATCTCAAATGAATAGAATCATCATTAAGGGAATTTGATGAGCACCAAAGGTGAAAGGTACTGACGAGATCACCAGGATCCTCTCCATTTTTACCCTCAAACTTTGGGATGTTCGAAGGAAGTTTGGTGGGGACCGGGGGGGGGGGGGGGGGCATGTAGGATCATGACTCACATGGTCATTCATTAACTTAGACAAATCTAGCAGATTAAGCATGGCCAGAAAAGGGAGACGGGGTTGCGACATCTGGCCCCAACCTCCCGGGAAAGATTGTGCTTGCGGATTTCCAGGCCATCCAGGGTTATGGTAGATACCATGGCCTTGTCTGACATTATAAGTCCCTCCTCCAGGCTTATTCATATAAGGTTGGTTGGGCATCATTCCAACATGAATGTTCTATTGAGGGTTATAGAAATTGCCCCCAGACAGATTGGATCCGGGTTGGGGGTTGCCCAAAGTGTGAAATTGACCTCCTATGGGTTGGAATTCGAAGGATAGAGGTGGATTCATCATGCCAAAAGTATTGGTTGGAATCTGCGCCGAGGAGGTAGGGTTGTAGGATGAAACTTGAGCCGAAGCTTATCTTCCAGATTGACTATTCCACCCAAAAGTAGGAGGATTGGACCCGGGGTTAAAAGCAAGCATGCCTCCCATATTAGGATTCATTTGAGGGACTTGAGATCCACCAAACGAAAAAGGAGTGTAAGGAGGTGTACTGCCCCCAAACCCAATGCTAGAACTAGGGCCAGCAGCTGGGATGGAGTTCAAAAACTATGAAATGAATTTGGGCATACCATATGAAAAGGGACTAGAAGCCATAGATATGGATTGAAAATTGTAGCCCGATGAGTGGCCAAGAAATCCAAAGGGGTTCGAGGCAGTAGTTTGAGCATTTACTATAGGTTAGGCCATAGTAATGATAGGTGCCTCCGACGCTACAACCATGGAGGTTGCAAGAGTCGAAGGGGTGCCATTAATTATAGTGGGTATGGGAGTTGAAGGGATCCCAGAATTCTGAAGACTAGGTTCAATACTCATCCTTGTAGAATCACAAATCTAATTAGTGGATGTGTGTGTACCACTCCTAATAACTCTACGCCTCTTAGAAGGCAAAGACTCGAAATCTGGCGGTAACTGTAACAAGCAACGGGACCAACGGGGAGGCTGGTCCGACTACATGATAACTTAAGACTCTAAAAGATAAAAATATATCCTAAGGCAAGCTAGTAATCAAAGATCACACCAAAAGTCAAACGACCAATATGCATACAAACGGGTAAAATGGTTGAGCGACCTCTCTCCCTAAAGAAGGCATGTCTCGCCCAAGAGGGGCCTGAGACTCCCTTCTAAAGATCGAAGGTAACAGAATCAGTTATAAGGGTCCTCGCGGGCTTAACAACCAGTCGATTAGATCCCCCCAGAGAGGTAATCCTCCATAAAGGATGTGTGTTGTCCGACCCTCATATGACCCAGGGTACCTGTAGAATAACCCCTGCAAGTAATCTATGGGACACCTAAGTCAATCAACTAATAAACCATTGTATAATCGATGCACATGATAGCAGTCGTAAGTCAGGTCCACCGTATGGGCAGGGTAGCAAAGCCCGAAACCTTGAAAGAACTATCTCTCACGGAGGTAAAGGCACTAGCAAGATCCCCAGATACGAATAGATCCCTAGAAATATCTCTGATGCTAGGAAGGTATCGAGGGGATATACCTTGAACCAACTTCGCGCGACCTTGTGATTAACTCCGGTGTGAGAGGAGCCTCCTGATTTTATCAATTATACAATGGATTTCTCCACTCCCTGTCTCAGACACATATGTTGATTTAATTGCCTTGGAGAAGTTTACTCACAAAATGTTATTCCAAGGCACTAAATCCTACGCTAGTTTGTGCACCCTAGTAAAACAAAATCGTTACTAATCAATTTTAAATTATAGCGTTGATTTTATGGCCATGATTACTCAAAAAGGTATGGTAGTGAAACTCATGGTGTTATGACTCTGCAAGAAAAGTAAATATGAAAATAATGCAAAGTCCTAACTTTAACTTTCAATGAATGATATGCTTCTAAAAACGATGCAATTTTCAAATTCAATTCTGCAATTCTAAAGTAAAAATGCAATCTTTCACTATATGCACTAAACTAATGATAAGGACTCAAAAGACAAAAAATGTCAAGCAATGCAAAAATGCCTATTTTTTGTATTTTCAATATATCGAAACTGAAAATGCATGGACTGAAAAGTAACTTGATATATATCCCTACCGTGTATAAAAAAGAGATAACTCAAGCAGGATACCAAGCGACAAAACACCCAGGCCAATGTACAAGGACGATAAAAATGAAAAGATGAAGAGAAAGACTTTGCCCAAAGATTCAACCAAAAGAGGGTTTCTTCTCATTCCACAAGCACTTAACATGCACTACAGAGACCCAATAAGGCTCAACACGCATCAAATCCCACCTAGCAAACACCAGACCAAGCAAACAGGCAAGGAAAAGAGGTATACGTGAGTGTTCAAGAAAACAAAGCGTATATACACAGTTTGCAGTGAGACAACCCACGTGTATACGCGACTGTCAAGGAAAAAGGCACGTATATGCTTTAAAACAAGGCCAGACAAGGGAGAAAGGCTGAAAACTCAGACCCAGAGTGAACATGAGCTGTGAAGCAATGATACGACAAGAACCACGATAGAAAAGAGAGAAATCTAAGGAGAGAAGTACTTCAAACCCTAAGAAAGAAGATTTTATCCCCAGTATGGTCACCAATTCTGTTATGAGGAAAATCTCTCTATGGCTAGGGTGAACCGCAACAGAAGGAAATGACTGCAGAAATCAACTCTATCCCAACAACATGCTATATAAACCAATGTGAAAGCAAGATAAGAAAGAGGCCTACCTCGTCCAGATGTTCGATGATGTCCACCATTGAGCACTTTCACCCAAAGCTATTTATACATGCAACAATTTCTCAACAAACAAACAGAAACAAGCATATGGTTGCAATATAAAAGGTTAGCACATTAGATAGCATAATCCATCAATATTCATAACAAATATGCCCATGGAGAATAATTCATATATTTTCAAGACATCAATTAGACGGGAAGAGAGTATTTCTATTAATAAATGATCAACATAAGTGAAAATATTACAGACTTCCATGTCGGCAGGGTTCAAAACCGAGAAACCAAGTTCCTTCTAGTTGGGCCTCCACCACTTCAATCCTCCACCGAAGGAAAGCTCATATAAGGGAGACAATGAGGTTCTCCATCAATAAGGGAAGAGCTTGGGGGCTGAACACTGTGTTCAAACTTAAAGGACAAAGGGATGAAGATTCAATATGAAGTAAATAATTTCTCTAGAGTAACTTTGCTCTCAAAGTTGAATATTTTTCTCCTTTTTCCATAGCACGGAATTGGCCCATTTATAACCTTCAAAATGGAACTGAAGGGCCGAGTCGGAATGTTTCAAGCATATGGAAGGCCAAGGATTAGATATCTCCTATCGTGACATGGAAACCCGACATTTAATTTTGAATTTTTGGCACAAATCCCAATGTACGCAGGTTGTAGTGGAGCAACCTGTGTATACACTTGTTGTATAATGTGCAAGATGCGTACAAGTGGAAAAATTTGTACTTTTGTCTCTGGATTTTGGTAACAGGGAAGGTAAGTCTGCATAGGGAAATGGAATAAGGCCCTCTCTGAAAGATTGCATAGGGTGAGGCAAATCTTGCTCTAACACATAGGGTGCTCCATCACTCATATTATGGAGTTCTTATGGATGTACATTGTAAGTGTTTGTTCGTTTTTTATTTATTTGTGCAATATGCTAGTTTTTGTAAATGGTTCTAATTAATTGTTTGGCATTTGTTTTTTTCAGATCGATATGCACCTTCAGAGAAATGTTGTTTTAGCTTTACAAAGTGTTGCATAGATGCATCTGGTCAACATTTTTTTGTACGTTAGATTATGTAGAGACCACACAAAATGTTCTACATTGTCTCCTAATGATATTCAACTAGTCACTTGAGGACAAGCAATTTCGGAAAGGGAGGATTGTAATGTCTCCCTTCAATTGCTGACTCATTAACCCACACGACTACCATAGGCTATGGTCAAAAAAGAAAAAGGGGAGTCAAAGTATCAAAACCTAAAGAGATATTAAATAAATAAATTAATTATATTTTAATCAAGTGAGGGTTTGATTTGGTCGAGAAGGAAGATCTAGAAGAATCAGAGAAGAAGAATAAATACAAGGGGAGCCTACCTCTTTGGGCATTATGATTTGATATGTATTGGGTGCCCTTGTGGCCAGCGTTTTCGTTAGGGTTTTGGGCAAAACCCTTCCAGTGCAGGTTTAGTTTCGATGGTCCAATACCCACCCTAGCTAGACAAAGGAGAGTTTATTTGGAGTCTTTGTCTTGTAGTATTTTCTTAAGATCTTGAAGTATACTAGAGCAGAGTAGTGGTAGGCTTGGAGAGCCTCAGTTTCTATGTTGGCATCCTACCAGGTTTCCTTGTGTGTTTTGTAGCAAATTGTGTAGTTTCCTAACATGCAGGTAGCACTAAAGAAATTAGAGAATGAAACTGTCGCAGAGTTTAACGCCAAGTTTGAAAGGTTGCTTCAACAAATTCCGAAGATTCCCAATGGGGAATCATCCGCTTTTCCTCTACATGAAAGATTTCCATTGGAATTTTGGATACTTTCTCAAAGACAAGGGCCCAAAGAGAATTCATGAAGCTAAAGATATGGCTACGAAAATTGAGGCTAACCTTTCATCATGCAGGGTAGATCCTTTCTATGCCTGAAGAGTTAGGATTGATGTCAAACCAAAGGCAATGCACAACACTGAACCCACTCAGGATGTTAGTGCTACATTAGCAAGAATTGAAGAAACCATGAACGACCTAGTGAAAAATCAAACCTCGATGATGAACAAGATCACCAATTTGGAAAGGGCGCAATCACAGACCCCAGAGCCTCCTTTCAAGGGGAAACCTCAAAAGTCTAATCAAGCATGGAAATCCAGGCCTTTGAATAAACAAAGGGTATTGAATACTCTAGATCATTCAAATGTTGTGAGTCAAGAAGAGGCTCCTTAGTGCTTGATTTATAGAGACTCACATTGGGAACATG
>ML792080.1:456267-477739 GCA_009831015.1 Picea engelmannii | reverse complement strand
GAAGACTAAGCATATATAGTTGAGGTACCACTTCATACGATCCACCTTGGAAGATGGACAATTGAAGCTGGAAAAGATACACACTAGCCAGAATCCTACAGACATGTTAACAAAGGGAGTAACCAGGGAGAAACTGAGTTCCTACTCAGTTTCAGTTGGTCTTCAAGAATGAATATGAAGATGAGAAATTTGCCAAGTCCAAGAAGGTTCAGAGTCCAACATATACAGCAGTGGTGGAGTTGTTGAGATCAGTCTCCAAGTGGGAGATTGTTGGTTGTGGAGCCTGATTATCTTCCTAATTTAAAGGTCTTTTACTTTCAGTCGTGTTTATACCCCATGAAGTATTTACACCCCAAAAGTATGTACACTCTTCCACGCGGGGGAGTGCAAAGGGGGGCTATCCCCCCGACTAGGGGGTCTGGGGGCAAGCGGGCCCCCAACAAAGGTTTGGGGCCGAATCCCCTGAAGCAAAAATTGCCTTGTAAAAGTATATTGTAATTTCATTGCAAATCTGGACCGTTCATTATAAGGTCACAGATCTAATGATAGAGATTATGTTAGGGTTTTTTTTCCTAGAAGGAAACCCTCTTTTATGAGGGAAATGTATTACGGCTATGGAGGTTGGTGAGTATTGTATTCTGAGAGAGGAGACTGTGAGAGAAAGAAGAGGAAGTTACAGTGGGTTTTGCTGTAGGTTGTATCCCTTCATTTTGCTAGATAATAATAAAGAAAGGACCTGGCAATTTCTCTGGTGGATGTAGCCCACACTGGGTGAACCACGTAAATCTGTGTCTCTCTTGTATTGTGTATCTTCTGTGTTTTGTTTCCACATTTTCTTTATTTTATTTCTCCGTGGTCCTGTTTTTCTAACACCTTCATCTCCACCAACACGATCGGGCTCCCACAGGGTGATGAACTCGGCCAGATGTGACCTTTCTGCAACATCTCCTGAATTTGCCTCTTGATTTCGTCATTCTCCATAACAGAGTGTCGATAGATGGGTCCATTGGGCAGTGGCGCACCTGGGGTCAGATCGATGGGGTGCTTGACTTGGCAGTGTAGAGGCACCCCTGCGGGGGAGGTGAAGATGTCCTCGTACTCCTCCACGACCTTATCCATCTGTTGTTTTTGTGCAGCGGGGCCCTCTCTGGAGGTCATGGCCATAGTCTTCCTCTTTCCCTGAGGGCGGATCATTAGGAAAACAAATTTCCTGGTTTTGGAAATGAGCTTACTGCATTGTTTTGCAATAACCAAAGAGATGGTGGTAGGCGGTGCTATCTCCGGTATCCTGTACAAATTATTGCGCAAGGTGATAATAACAACACAAGGTCTGGACTCATACACATCATGTCGCTTCCATAAGTATGGTTGGCCTAATAATACATCAGAAACATCAAGAGGAGCAATGTCACATAATACCTCATCCGTGAAGGGCTTGATGCTATAGGGAAGGCGACATTGTTGGCTGATGCGGAGGTCTCGTCCTTGATGCAACCACCTGATGGTGTATGGTTGTGGGTGTGTTGTGGTCGGAAAGCCCAGCCACTTCATGACCTCTACCAAGATGAGGTTCTTCTAGCTCCTTCTGTCGATAATGAACTGCAACGGGGAACCCTTTACCCACATCTTGGAATGGAAGAGACGCTCCGCCTCCTCCGGATCTTCTGGCTCCTCTTTCTGGATCTTCGTAGTGGCAATGCTGGCATTGGGCTCCGCATAGATAATCGGCTTCCCCCTATCATTCCCCTTGTCAGGTTCTAATTCAGAGTCGGAGCATGCATCCGATTCAAAAGCCTTCAACTCGGCTACCAGTGACTGCTTGGCCCAACACTCACTTGTGTTGTGAGTGGAGATCTTATGGAACTCACACCACTTCCCCGTGTCCTTTTTTGGCTTCATGGTGTTGTTCTTTGCTTGTGGATTTGGTGGGCTGTCTTGGGCCACCCCGCCTTGGCTTGGTCCTTTGTTCTATGGTTTGGGGGTACCTTTCCCTTGCTTCTGATTCACAGACCCAAAGTCTTGCTTTTTCTGTTTGAACTTCTGCTCAATCTTGGCAGCATATCGGTACGCCACACCAAGCGAGGAGATGTCAAGGAAATCCATTTCCTCCTGAATGTATCTGTGTAGACAACTGCGGTACTTTAACACCAAATGTTTCTCTAAATATTTGATACCCAACTTTGTGCGTAGGGTATGAAACAGATTCGTCATCTCATGCACATCTTGGTCCCTTTGCTGCCGCAACGTAGTCCATTGTATGTATTTGTCCTCATAGCTCCCCACAAGATAATATTGTTCCTTGATGGTGTCTCGGAAAGAATTCCAAGTGGGTGTGGCCAAGAACAGAGAGGGTTCCCCATCGCCCTGTTACTCCAAGTAGGTTTCCCACTAGTCCTTGACATGGGTGGCGGCTTTGAGGAGTGTGAAAATAATCCTCTCTTGGTCGAAAAATTCATGAACCAAGAAATATACTTCTAACAGATTCAACCATCTATCTACGGAATATGCATCTGTTTGGCCCTCAAATATGGAAATGTCAAAGTTTACTTGTGCCTTAAAAGGAGTGGTGCCTTCAGAGTGGCTGTTGGATGTTGATGCGCCGCTAGTGGGAATCCATTGAAGAATCTGGGCAAAGATGTCCATCATCGCGTTCCTTTGTTTCTCGAGGGCCTCCTTGAGCAACATTTTGATAGGATCTCCTGCTCCCTCATATTTATTTTCTTCCCCCATGGGCAGTCGTAGGGGTTTGTGAGGGTGATCTTGCAAAGGTTCAACCAGATCAAGCCCCAACTCCTTATACCCCGACCTCGTTGGGGACATGCAAAGAAAGATCGAGAACGAGCAGACCGCTCTGATACCACTGATATGGATTTATGTAGGAACACAATGAAATATAGAAATACACATAAATGCAGAGATGCAGCAGAAATAAGACTTCATTTCATTAATAACAAATGACTAAAAAATGCTTACAGACAGAATGGAAATAAACTAGCTAGGGCGTTGGTAGCTTATCTCTGAGAAGAGATGTGGTGGCTACTGGCCTCTAAACTCTGTGTTACAATGAGGCTCAAAGGCCTATATATTATTGAGAAACAATGGAAAACCCTAAGCATCCAAAAACCTAACCCTAGGAGATGAAACGCCAGAATATGGGCCCCGTTGGGGTAAATTGGTACATCAATTTCCCGGGGTCGTAACTTTGGCACACTATCTTCGTTTGATGCACATGATACATCGTTAGAAAGATCTATCTAAGGAATACAGTGTTGAAAGTTAACATCAAGTCCAAAATGGATTAATATTCATTGGAGCATTCATGCCCAAAAAATGTCGTTTAGGGCCTCAAAACAGCTCCAGAAGTTCAGGACCCGAAAAACTGCTAAAAATAGTAAATTGTTCTACAATTAAGGAAACTAAAAGAAACAATGGTGTGGGTCTGAGTGGAATAGGTGGGTGGCCACCAATATCCACCTGGATCACTCCTCCCCCCTTAGGAAGCAATGGTCCCCACTGCGTTGAGTTCCTCCATGAGATGAGGAAACTTCTGCTGAACTTGGTCCCTGGTGAGCCACTTGCCCTGTTGAAGGAGTTGGCCTACTTTGACAACTCAATATAGCTGGATCCTCTATTGGCAGGTGTTCTTGATCCGTGTGTCCATAATTCGATCAGTTGTGGCTTGTTCCATGCAATCTGGGTTTAACTCTGTTGGTGTGAGTTGTTCTGCCATGTCGGATGTGTCTAGTAGAGGTGGAAAGTAGGGCCGAAGGCGGTCCACATTGAACATTGGGTGCAGACCAAGGAATGTTGGAATACCGAGCTCAAAGGCATTGTCCCCTACAGCCTTGGTGATGGTGTATGGCCCATATCGGAGCGAGTGAATCTTGCGGTAGGGTCTAGCGAGGCACTCCTTTTGCAAATGTAGCCACACCTTGTCGCCCACCTGGAAGTTGTGTGGCACCCGATGTTGATCATGTCGTTGCTTGTACTTAGCATTGGCTCTGTCCAAGATGTCATGAACCTGTTGGCGGATGTGCTGAATGCGCTCAATGAAGTTGTTTGCCTTGTCAACCTCAGACTGGACATGGGCTGAATCTGCATGAGTAGCCACAAATGGCATGGCTACGTCAATGGGACATAGTGGCTGGAATCCCAAGTCCACTTGGAAGGGGCTATGGCTGGTTGAGCTATAGAGAGCCTGGTTGTAGCTGTGTTGTACATAGGGGAGGCTCTCATCCCATGTGTTATCAATCCAAGAAACCCTTTGTGGTTGTAGACCAAAGGTGCTTGGTAACTTAAGAAATTTAATAATCAAAGTGTTTGGAACAATGGGATAACTAGGAAGGCTTTATAAAAGGATAACTTATTATGCATCTAAATAAACCAGTGCTTTTAGAGACCAAATATCAATTACAGTAATGAAATAAGGTGTGAACAATACTATTCAAGATAACCAGGTACATAGACATGTAGGGTCATACAAGTTAGCAGAGAATCATTTAATTCACATTCATGAGCTACACAAGAAGATGACAGTTCTCAATAGCTAAGATGAACTGAATCAAATTACAGAGTGGTGAACATATGAACAATACTGACATTGGTAACAAAAGAGGATTGTGATTCATATAACATAAAAGAGTCAAAGTACATAGCCAAAAAGTATCCAGGATTGAACCTTTTAGTTCATCTCCTATCTTCAGCTTTATATTTCTACAATACAGTTTTCAGATCCTTAAAGCATGGATCAGATATGCTAAAGATAGAAAGACAAAACTGATTTACAAAAAATAAGGAATGATCCTCAAAATGAGGTCAATTCCTTATTTCATGGTCTTAATATCATCAAGAAACTTTGTGCTGTGCAGAAAAGCCTTCCAAGGCTATTTGATATCCTTTGATGAAGATAAATTCAAATTTGCCAAATTTAGAAAAAACACTAATTTATTGCCCCCAAAATAGATGTCAAATCAACTTGAAATCCTCCTCTAACTCATTTGCATCAAAAGTAGATCTTTAGATTTGACACTATAATTCAATATGTATCTTTGGAAAGCATTTTCAAGAGATTTGGTTGAGAAAAACTTCGATCTGGGTAAAAATACACCTTCGCTGGCCAGTCTCAGGTTTCACTAGCTATTTCGCCTTAAGATTTGCTAGTTAGCTAGTGAAAGCTCTGCTTTTCACCAGCTAACTGGTTATAATTCTGCCTTTTGCACTGGTGAAAGTTCTGTTTTGGTCAAGAAGGAAACCTTTCATGATCAACTCAAATTTATTGTTTGCGTTAATGATGTTGCAGTCAACTTAGATGATTGGTGATGATTGGTGAAATGCCATCACAACAATCATACCATTCTTACTTAAACTCTTCGCAATGTCGATTATACGCAAGACAATTGTTGAATCCAAACCAGGCATGGACTCATCAAAGAACAAGATAGAAGGATCAGTGAGAATATCAAGTGCAATACAAACGTGCTTCTTTTCACCTCCAAAAATTTCTCCAAGCTTCTTGGTCTTCGTCTTCAAAAGCCAAAGGTAATCATGGTGATGACTGGCCACTCATAATGAAAGCTTGACGAAGGCTTTGAGCAGCATGAGTTTGTTCGGGTGTTCCTGATATTACAACAAGACCTTCAGTTGCCCCAGGTCTAGGGTCATGAATTATAACTTTTTCTCCAGAAATCTATCGAATCTGAGTTAAGTTGTTGCCATTCTCCCCATATATAGAGCCGATGACACGTTCTGGTACAACAACCTCTATAGTTGTATTTGTTACAACATCCGATTGACTTCCACTTCCTAGGCTTCCTCTTTGTGGAAATCATCTTCCATAGTTAGTCATGCTCCTTACACTGCCAGCACCCATTCCTTGCATTGCCCATGGACTTGGTGATGGTGGTTGGTTAATGTTGTGATGCATTCCTCCATTTGCATCATTCATGAAAACATTGGGACTTTGACATTGGTACTCTCCTGCATTCCAAGGAAATCATCCCTGTTTGCAGTAGAAGCCTCCAATTCTGATCTACTGTAAATATTATCCGAAGATCGAGATTGGGCCAGACTTCCACCACCAACACCGCTGCTATCTCGAAAGCTCTCAGCAGATTGATTTTTCATGATATTATCACTACCTCCTCCACTTGATTTTTCTAGATCTTCGACTATGAATCCATTGTTACTGATCTCACAAAGCTTATGTGGACTTTGAGAATGGTCGGTCTATTTGCATACCAAAGATTACATGACTAATTCGATGAGATAAAAGGAGTATTGACTTGGCACTTGGCTTTGTGTGTTGACTTGTGTCTTGATCTGGTAGATGGCTTGTTGCCTGCGTGCTTGATGAATTGAACACATACACGGTCTCATACAGTCGTCTCAGAACTTGTGCCTCCATCAACAATAGCATGAACACAGTCTTTCATGCCTCCTGACTGTGTTTTTCCAGGATGAAAAAGGGTTTTGCAAATGACAGTGAGTCCGCACTTCCCGCCAACTGACTGGAAACACTTGAATACCTCATGGACTCCAATGACAGGGGTAGATTTTTGGTGCAAGTGAAGAATAATGTGTGTGCCAACAGAAAACGTTTTCCATATCGCACCCACAAAATAGAAATGAAGGAAGTAGCTCTGAGGCACACTGAATCTAGATTTTGAGGCAGAGCAATAATTTATAAGTTTCCTTCTACATGTGAAACCCACGAGAATCCTGTGGAATGAAGAAAATGAGCGAAAAGAAATGGGAGCAATGAGAATTGAACTAATGCCTACAATCCATGAAACCCTCAACAATATGTTGAGTGTTCTAGTAGCCATGAAGAAGTTGTGAGTGGCGTTTTGGTAACTGTAACTTGTACGGTTACCTTTAAGTGAGAAACAATATCATGAGTGGCTCATACGTGGACTGTTGAATGCATTTAAGAAATGGGACTGAGGAGTTAAACTTGGCGCATAACAAGTGAACCTTGACTCATAAAATGACATGTGAGCGTATGTTGTTAGATGTGGCATGGATCATGGCATGAGGAATTGGGATTAGTGTTTAATGTTGGGCTTGAGAGTTTGACTCATGGCCTTATGTTTTTTGAATGGGGTTTAGGTGATATATTTTAAACTTAGCATGAAAAATAGGCTCGTAGGTTAACTCTTGGTATGACTCATAGAATGGCTATAACTCATGGCTAGCATGTGGGCTTTGATATTGTAATTTCGATGAGATATCTAGGATACTGGTCTGGTATGGCTTAGGTTTAGGATAGATACTTTGAACACACACCACTTTCTTTTGGGAATATTTATGAAAGACATAAAAGGAATAACATTTATTTGTATCTTTTGCATTGCAGGTTGAGAAGCCTAGAAGTAAAGTAATCTTAGGCAAAGAGATTTTCAAAGGATGAGAAGAAAAATGAGTCTTATAGAGAGATAGAGAGATAAAAACACTCTCAAAAAAAAAAGTGCATTTTCGTTGCTAACACCATGTGCATGGATGCTTTGAGCTGTACATGCGCAAAATGTGTACAATCATCTAGTTGACGACCTCTGTCTGGCCATCCGTTTGTAGATGGAAAGATGTGGACTCGGTGAGCTTGGTGTCCAGCATTGACCAGAGGTTGGACCAAAATGTACTGAGGAACCTATTGTCCCGATCTGAGATGATAGACTATGGGATCCCAAAGTGTACCCACACTCGTTCAAAGAAGAGTTTAGCAGTGGCTTCTACTTTGATATTCTTCTTGCAGGCCATCATAATGGACATCTTTGAGAATCGATCGATGACCACAAAAACATAGTCATTTCCATGCTTAGTAGAAGGAAGGCCCGACATGTAATCCATAGAGATTGATTCCCAAGGTCGACAGGGGGTAGGAAGCGGAGTATAGAGGCTTTGCTTCTTGATGGTCGATTTGGAAATGGTGCAAGCAGTGCAGGACTTGATGTACTTCCCGACTTCCTGTCGAAGGTTTGGCCAATAGAATTACTTTTGCAATACTGCCATGGTTTTCTCGACCCCGAAATGCCCAGCAACCCGACTGTAGTGTGCCTCCAAAATCATCTTGGCACGTTCACTTGAAGGAACACAAAGGTATCCTAGGTGACAAAGCAGGGCATCCTAGAGGTGAAAATTGGGAACTTGCTTACCCTCCAAGAGTGTATTGGATGTGTGGCCGAATTTTGGATCACTTGTGTAGAGAAGCAGCCAATCGGAAGTCTCGTTCCCACAAGAGTTGAGCACAGTGGTTAGCACCATGATGGGTGGTCGACTAAGGCAGTCTGCAACATTATTGGTCCTGCCTTTCTTGTACTTAATGTTCAAATGAAACTGTTGCAGGTATGTGGACCACTTCTGATGGAAATCATTCTGCAACTTCCCTTGTGACTGTATGAACTGTAGGGGTCGGTGGTCTGTGTGGATGACCATTCCCTTTCCCAAAATGTAATGCTTCCATTGTCGACAAGCCTGCACAATGGAATACATTTCTTTGTCATAAGTGGGATACTTTCAGACTGTGTCAGAAAGTGTCTCACTGTGATATGCCACTGGATGCCCATGTTGAGCAAGGATTGCCCCAATGGCATAATCAGAGGCATTTGTCTCGATCTCAAATGGTTGTTTCAAGTCTGGTAGTGTGAGCACTGGTGCAGAGAAGAGGCGATGCTTCAACTCCCCAAACGCCATCTATTGAGATTTGGACCAAGAGAATTTTTCTTTAGCTCCTCCCTTGGTGACTTGACTCAAGGGCCAAGTGATATGAGAGAATCCCAACACAAACCTATGGTAGAAATTGGCAAGACCTAAAAAGCTGCGGAGCTCTGTTAGGGTGGTTGGGGATGGCCAATCCCGAATGACTTGGATTTTTTCTAGATCCACATGCACCCCCCGCTCACCAATAATGTATCCCAGATACTGAACCTGGGTCATGCCAAAAGTGCATTTCTCCAAATTGGCACACAACTTGTGTTGCCGCAGTGTTTTGAGGACCTGTCGGATGTGGTGGAGGTGATCTTCCCAAGTCTGGCTAAAGATCAGAATGTCATCCAAGTACACCACTACAAATGAGTTGGTGAATGGCTGTAGGATGTCGTCCATTAGCCTCATGAAGGTTGCAGGGACATTCGTCAACCCGAATGGCATGACCAACCACTCAAAAAGGCCCTCCTTGGATTTGAAGGCAGTCTTCCACACATCAGAGGGTTCGATTGGTACCTGGTGATACCCCGACTTCAAGTCGATCTTGCTGAAATATTTCTCCCCCTTGAATTGGTCCAGAAGGTCATCAATCCATGGGATCAGGTACCTATTCTGAACAGTGATCTTGTTCAGTGCCTGATAGTCAATGCAAAGTCTCCAAGTCCCATCCTTCTTCTGCACCAATAGGACCGGGCTCCCACAGGGTGATGAACTCGGCTGGATGTCACCTTTCTGCAACAGCTCCTGAATTTGCCTCTTGAATTCGTCACTCTCCAGAACAGAGTGTCGATAGATGGGTCCATTGGGCAGCCTTGCACCTGGGGTCAGATCGATGGGGTGCTTGACTTGGCAGTGTAGAGGCACCCCTACGAGGGAGGTGAAGATGTCCTCATACTCCTCCAGGACCTTATCCATATATTTTTTTCGTGCAGTGGGGCCCTGTTTGGAGGTCATGGCCATAATCTACCTCTTTCCCTGAGGGCGGTTCATTAGGAAAACAAACTTCCTAGTTTTGTAAATGAGCTTACTACATTGTTTTGAAATAACCAAAAAGATGGTGGTAGGCGGTGCTATCTCCGGTATCCTGTACAAATTATTGCCCAAGGTGATAATAACAACATGAGGCCTGGACTCATACACAGCATGTCGCTTCCACAAGTACGGTTGGCCTAATAATACATCAGAAACATCAAGAGGAGAAATGTCACATAATACCTCATCTGTGAAGGGCTTGATGTTGTAGGGAAGGCGACATTGTTGGCTGACGCGGAGGTCCCATCCTTGATGCAACCACCTGATGGTATATGGTTGTGGGTGTGTTGTGGTCGGCAAGCCCAGCCACTTCATGACCTCTATCGAGATGAGGTTCTTCTGGCTCCTGCTGTTGACAATGAACTGCAACGGGGAACCCTTTACCCACATCTTGGAATAGAAGAGACGCTCTGCCTGCTCTGGATCTTCTGGTTCCTCTTTCTGGATCTTCATGGTGGCAATGGTGGCATTGGGATCTGCATCGATAATCAAATTCCCACTATCATTCCCCTTATCGGGTTCTGATTCAGAGTCGGAACATGCATCCGATTCAGAAGCCTTCAACTCAGCTACTAGTGACTGCTTGGCCCGACACTCACTTGTGTTGTGAGTGGAACTCTTATGGAACTCACACCACTTCCCCATGTCCTTTTTTAGCTTCGTGGTGTTGTTCTTTTCTTATGGCTTTGGTGGGTTGTCCTGGGCCGCCCCGCCTTGGCTCGGTCCTTTGTTCTACAGTTTGGGGGTACCTTTCCCTTGCTTCTGATTCGCAGACCCAAAGTCTCACTTTTTCTGTTTGAACTTCTGCTCAATCTTGGCAGCATATCGGCACGCCACACCAAGCAAGGAGATGTCGAGGAACTCCATTTCCTCCTGAATGTATCTGTGCAGAAAATTACGGTTCTTTAACACCAAATGTTTCTCTGAATCCTTGATACCCAACTTTGTGCGTAGGGTATGAAACAGATTTGTCATCTCATGCACATCTTGGTCCCTTTGTTGCCGCAACGTAGTCCATTGTATGTATTTATCCTCATAGCTCCCCATGGGATAGTATTGTTCCTTGATGGCATATCGGAAAGAATTCCAAGTGGGTGTGGCCGAGAACAGAGAGGGTTCCCCCTCACCCTATTGCTCCGAGTAGGTTTCCCACCAGTCCTTGACATGGGGGGTAGCTTTGAGGAGTGCGAAAATAATCCTTTCTCGGTCGGAAAATTCATGAACCGAGAAATATCCTTCTAACAGATTAAACCATCTATCTATGAAATCTGCATCTATTTGGCCCACAAATATAGGAATGTCAAAGTTTACTTGTACCTTAAAAGGAGTGGTGCCTCCAGAGTGGTTGTTGGATGTCAATGCGTTGCTAGTGGGAATCCATTGAAGAATCTAGGCAAAGTTGTCCATCATCGCATTCCTTTGTTTCTCGAGGGCCTCCTCGAGCAACATTTTGATAGGATCTCCTACTCCCTCATCTTTCTTTTCTTCCCCCACGGGCGGTCATCGGGGTTTGTGAGGCTGATCTTGAAAAGGTTCAACCAGATCAAGCCCCAACTCCTTATACCCCGACTTCGTTGGGGACATGCAAAGAAAGATCGAGAATGAGCAGACCGCTATGATACCATTGATCCAGATTTATGTAGGAACACAATGAAATACATAAATACACATAAACACAGAGATGCAGCGGAAATAAGACTTCATTTCATTAATAACAAATGACTGAAAAATGCTTACAGACAGAATGGAAATAAACTAGCTAGGGCGCTGGTAGCTTATCTCTGAGAAGAGATATGGAAGCTACTGGCCTCTGAACTCTGTGTTACAATGAGGCTCGAAGGCCTATATATTATTGAGAAACAATGGAAAACCCTAAGCATCCAAAAACCTAACCCTAGGAGATGCACATCGGTACATCAATTTCCTAAGGTTGTAACCTTGGCACACTTTCTCTGTTTGATGCACATGATACATCGTTAGAAATATCTATCCGAGGACTACACTGTTGACAGCGAATATTGAGACTGGAACGGGCTCTTATTTGCCAGAGCATTCACGCCCAAAAAACATCGTTTAGGGCCTGAAAACAGCTCTGAAAGTTCAGGACCCGAAAAGCTGCTAAAAATAGTAAATTGTGCTACAATTAAGGAAACTGAAAGAAACAATGGTGTGGTTCCAAGTGAAATAGGCTGGTGGCCACCAATATCCACCTGGATCAGTCCTCCCCCCTTAGGAAGCAATGGTCCCCATTGCGTTGAGTTCCTCCATGAGATGAGGAAACTTCTGTTGAACTTGGTCCCTGGTGAGCCACTTGCCCTGGTGAAGGAGTTGTCCTGCTTTGGCAACTCGATATAGGTGGATCCTCTGTTGGCGGGTGTTCTTGATATAGTGCGTCTCCCAAATCATCTTGGCATGTTCGCTTGAAAGAGAACAAAGGTGTCCCAGGTGACAAAGCAGGGCATCCTAGAGGTGAAAATTGGGAAATTGCTCACCCTCCAAGAGTGTATTGTACGTGTGGCTGAATTTTGGATCACTTGTGTAGAAAAGTAGCCAATCGGAAGTCTCGTGCCCACAAGAGTTGAGCACAGTGGTTAGCACCACAATGGGTGGTCGACTGAGGTAGTCTGCAACATTATTTGTGCTGCCATTCTTGTACTTAATGTTCAAATGAAACTTTTGCAGGTACGTGGACCACTTCTGATGGTGATCGTTCTGCAACTTCCCTTGTGTCTGTATGAACTGTAGGGTTCAGTGATCTGTATGGATGAGTATTTCCTTTCCCAAAATGTAATGCTTCCATTTTCAACAAGACTGCACAATGGAATACATTTCTTTGTCATAAGTGGGATACTTTTGGACTGTGTTAGAAAGTGTCTCGCTGTGATATGCCACTGGATGCCCATGTTGAGTAACGACTACCCCAATGGCATAGTCAGAGGCATCTGTCTCGATCTCAAATGGTTGTTGCAAGTCTGGTAGTGTGAGCACTGGTTCAGAGTAGAGGCGATGCTTCAACTCCCCGAACGCCATCTGTTGAGATTTGGACCAAAATAATTTTGCTTTAGCTCCTCCCTTGGTGACTTCACTCAAGGGCCAAGTGATATGAGAGAATCCCAACACAAACCTACGGTAGAAATTGGCAAGACCGAAAAAGTTACAGAGCTCTGTTAGGGTGGTTAGGGCTAGCCAATCCCGAATGACATGGATCTTTGCTGGATCTACATGCACCCCCCGCTCATCAATAATGTATCCCAGATATTGAACCTGGGTCATGCCAAAAGTGCATTTCTCCAAATTGGCACACAACTTGTGTTGCCGTAGTGTTTGGAGGACCTATCGGATGTGGTGGAGGTGCTCTTCCCAAGTCTGGCTGAAGATCAGAATGTCATCCAAGTACACCACTACAAATGAGTTGGTGAATGGCCGTAGGATGTCATCCACTAGCCTAATGAAGGTTGTAGGGGAATTCGTCAACCCAAATGGCATGACCAACCATTCAAAAAGGCCCTCCTTGGATTTGAAGGTAGTCTTCCACACATCAGAGGGTTCGATTGGTACCTGGTGATACCCCAACTTCAAGTCGATCTTGCTGAAATAATTCTCCCCCTTGAGTTGGTCGAGAAGGTCATAAATCTGTGGGATTGGGTACCTATTCCGAACAGTGATCTTATTTAGTGCTCGATAGTCAATACAAAGTTTCCAAGTCCCATCCTTCTTCTGCACCAACACGACCAGGCTCCCATAGGGTGATGAACTCGACCGGATGTGACCTTTCTGCAACATCTCCTGAATCTGCCTCTTGGTTTCATCATTCTCCAGAACAAAGCGTCGATAGATGGGTCCATAAGGCAACGCCGCACCTGGGGTCAGATCGATGGGGTGCTTGACTTGGCAGTGTAGAGGCACCCCTATGGGGGAGGTGAAGATGTCCTCGTACTCCTCCACGACCTTATCCATCTGTTGTTTTCGTGCAGCGGGGCCCTGTATAGAGGTCATGGCCATAGTCTTCCTCTTTCCCTGAGGGTGGATCATCAGGAAAACAAATTTCCCGGTTTTGGAAATGAGCTTACTGCATTGTTTTGCAGTAACCAAAGAGATGGTGGTAGGCGGTGCTATCTCCGGTATCCTGTACAAATTATTTCCCAAGGTGATAATAACAACACGAGGCATGGACTCATACACAGCATGTCGCTTCCACAAGTACGGTTGGCCTAACAATACATCAGAAACATCAAGAGGAGCAATGTCACATAATACCTCATCCGTGAAGGGCTTGATGTTGTAGGGAAGGTGACATTGTTGGCTAACGCGGAGGTCCCATCCTTGATGCAACCACCCAATGGTGTATGGTTGTGGGTGTGCTATGGTCGTCAAGCCTAGCCACTTCACGACCTCTACCGAGATGAGGTTCTTTTGGCTCCCACTGTCGACAATGAACTGCAACGGGGAACCCTTTACCCACATCTTGGAATGGAAAAGACTCTCTGCCTCCTCCGGATCTTCTGGTTCCTCTTTCCAGATCTTCATGGTGGCAACGATGGCGTTGGGCTTTGCATTAATAATCGGCTTCCCCCTATCATTCCCCTTGTCGGGTTCTGATTCAGAGTCAGAGCATGCATCCAATTCAGAATCCTTCAACTCGGGTACCAGTGACTGCTTGGCCTGACACTTACATGTGTTGTGAGTGGAGCTCTTATGGAACTCACACCACTTCCCCGTGTCCTTTTTTGGCTTCGTGGTGTTGTTCTTTGCTTGTGGATTTGGGGGGTTTTCCTGGGCCACCCCACCTTGTCTTGGTCCTTTGTTCTACGGTTTGGGGGTACCTTTCCCTTGCTTCTGATTCGCAGACCCAAAGTCTCTCTTTTTCTGTTTGAACTTCTGCTCAATCTTGGCAACATATCGGTACGCCACACTAAGCGAGGAGATGTCGATGAACTCCATTTCCTCCTGAATGTATCTGTGCAGACAACTACGGTACTTTAACACCAAATTTTTTTTCTGAATCCTTGATACCCAACTTTGTGCATAGGGCATGAAACAGGTTCATCATCTCATGCACATCTTGGTCCCTTTGTTGTCGCAACGTAGTCCATTGTATGTATTTGTCCTCATAGCTCCCCATGGGATAATATTGCTCCTTGATGGTGTCTTGGAAAGAATTCCAAGTGGGTGTGGACGAGAATAGAGAGGGTTCCCCCTCACCCTATTGCTCCGAGTAGGTTTCCCACTAGTCCTTGACATGGGGGGCGGCTTTGAGGAGTGCGAAAATAATCCTTTCTCGGTCAGAAAATTCATGAACCGAGAAATATCCTTCTAATAGATTAAACCATCTATCTATGACATATTCATCTATTCGGCCCTCAATTATGGGAATGTCAAAGTTTACTTGTACCTTAAAAGGAGTGGTGCCTCCAGAGTGGCTATTGGATGTCGATGCGCCGCTAGTGGGAATCCGTTGAAGAATCTAGGCAAAGTTGTCCATCATCACATTCCTTTGTTTCTCGAGGGCCTCCTCGAGCCACATTTTGATAGGATATCCTGCTCCCTCATATTTCGTTTCTTCCCCGATGGGCGGTCATCGGGGTTTGTGAGGCTGATCTTGCAAAGTTTCAACCATATTGAGCCCCAACTCCTTATACCCCGACCTCGTTAGGGACATGCAAAGAAAGATCGAGAACGAGCAGACCGCTCTAATACCACTGATCCGTATTTATGTAGGAACACAATGAAATACAGAAATACACATAAATGCAGAGATGTAGCGGAAATAAGACTTCATTTCATTAATAACAAATGACTGAAAAATGCTTACAGACAAAATGGAAATAAACTAGCTAGGGCGCTGGTAGTTTATCTCTGAGAAGAGATGTGACGGCTACTTGCCTCTAAACTCTATGTTACAATGAGGTTCGAAGGCCTATATATTATTGAGAAATAATGGAAAACCCTAAGCATCCAAAAACCTAACCCTAGGATATGAAAATCTAGAATATGGGCCCCGTTGGGGTAAATCGGTACATTAATTTTCCGGGGTCATAACTTTGGCACACTATCTCCATTTGACACACATGATACATCGTTAGAAAGATCTATCTGAGGACTACACTGCTAATAGTGAATATCGAGTCCGGAGTGGACTCATATTCACTAGAGCATTCATGCCCAAAAAATGTCGTTTAGGGCCTCAAAACAGCTGCAGAAGTTCAGGACCCAAAAAACTGCTAAAAATAGTAAATTGTGCTACAATTAAGGAAACTGAAAGAAATAATGGTGTGGTTCCGAGTGGAATAGGTGGGTGGCCACCAATATCCACTTGGATTAGTCCTCTCCCCTTAGGAAGCAATGGTACCCATTGCGTTGAGTTCCTCCATGAGATGAGGAAACTTCTGTTGAACTTGGTCCCTGGTGAGCCACTTGCCCTAATGAAGGAGTTGGCCTGCTTTGGCAACTCAATATAGTTGGATCCTCTGTTGGTGGGTGTTCTTGATTCGTGTGTCCATAATTTGATCAATTGTGGCTTGTTCCATGCAATTTGGGTTTAACTCTGTTGGTGTGAGTTGTTCTGCCATGTCAGATGTGTCTAGTAGAGGTGGAAAGTAGGGTCAAAGGTGCTCCACATTGAACACTGGGTGCAGACCAAGGAATGGTGGAATACCGAGCTCAAAGGCATTGTCCCCTACAGCCTTGGTGATGGTGTATGGCCCATATCGAAGCGGGAGAATCTTGCGGTAGGTTCCAGTGAGGTGCTCCTTTTGCAAATGTAGCCACACTTTGTCACCCACCTGGAAGTTGTGTGGCACCCGATGTTGATCATTTCGTTGCTTGTACTTAGCATTGCCTTTGTCCAAGATGTCATGAACCTATTGGTGAATGTGCTAAATGCACTCAATGAAGTTGTTTGCCTTGTCAACCTCAGACTGGACATAGGCTGAATCTACCCAAGTAGCCGCAAATGACATGGCTATGTCAATGGGACATAGTGGCTGGAATCCCAAGCCCACTTGGAAGGGGTTGTGGCTGGTTGAGCTATGGAGAGCCCAGTTGTAGCTATGTTGTACATAGGGGAGGCTCTCATCCCATGTGCATGGATTCTTTGAGTTGTACATGCGCAGAATGTGTACAATCATCTGGTTGACGACCTCTGTCTGGCCATCCATTTGCGGATGGAAAGTTGTGGACTTGGTGAGCTTGGTGTCCAGCATCGACCAGAGGCTGGACCAAAATGTACTGAGGAACCTGCTGTCCTGATATGAGATGATAGACTATGGGATCCCAAAGTGTACCCACACTCATTCAAAGAAGAGTTTAGCAGTGGCTTCTACTGTGATATTCTTCTTGCAGGCCATCATAATGGACATCTTTGATAATCGGTCGACAACAACAAAAACGCAGTCATTGCCATGCTTAGTAGAAGGAAGGATTGACATGTAATCCATAGAGATGGATGCCAAAGGTCAACTAGAGGTAGGAAGCGAAGTATAGAGGCCTTGCTTCTTGATGGTCGGTTTGGCAATGGCGCAAGTAGTGCAGGACTTGATGTACTTCCTGACATCCTGTTGAAGGTTCAGCCAATAGAAATACTTTTGCAGTACTGCCATGGTTTTCGCGACCCCGAAATGCCCAACGAACCGATTGTAGTGTGCCTCCCAAATCATATTGGCACGTTCGCTTGAAGGAACACAAAGGTGTCCCAAGTGACAAAACAAGGCATCCTGGAGGTGAAAATTGGGAACTTGCTTACCCTCCAAGAGTGTATTGTATGTGTGGCTGAATTCTGGATCACTTGTGTAGAGAAGTGGCCAATCAAAAGTCTTGTGCTGACAAGAGTTGAGCACAGTGGTTAGTGCCACGATGGGTGGTCGACTGAGGCAGTCTGCAACATTACTGGTGTCTCCTTTCTTGTACTTAATGCTCAAATGAAATTGTTGCAGGTATGTGGACCACTTCTGATGGCGATCGTTCTGCAACTTCCCTTGTGTATGTATGAACTGCATGGGTCGGTGGTCTGTGTGGATGATTGTTTCCTTTCCCAAAATGTAATTCTTCCATTGTCGACAAGCCTGCACAATGGAATACATTTCTTTTCATAAGTGGGATACTTTCGAATTGTGTCGGAAAGTGTCTCACTGTGATATGCCATTGGATGCCCATGTTGAGTAAGGAATCCCCCAATGGAATAGTCAGAGGCATCTGTCTCGATCTCAAATGGTTGTTGCAAGTATGGTAGTGTTAACACTAGTGCAGAGCAGAGGCGATGTTTCAACTCCCCGAATGCCATCTGTTGAGATTTGGACCAGAAGAATTTTGCTTTAGCTCCTCCCTTAGTGACTTGACTCAAGGGCCAAGTGATATGAGAGAATCCCAAGACAAACCTACGGTAGAAATTGGCAAGACCCAAAAAGATGTGGAGCTCTGTTAGGGTGGTTGGGGCCGGCCAATCCCGAATGACTTGGATCTTTGTTGGATCCACATGCATCCCCCGCTCATCAATAATGTATCCCAGATACTGAACCTGGGTCATGCCAAAAGTGAATTTCTCCAAATTGGCACACAGCTTGTGTTGCCGCAGTGTTTGGAGGACCTGTCGGATGTGGTGGAGGTGCTCTTTCCAAGTCTGGCTGAAGATCAAAATGTCATCCAAGTACACCACTACAAATGAGCTGGTGAATGGTTGTAGGATGTCATCCATTAGCCTCATGAAGGTTGCAGGGGCATTCGTCAACCCGAATGGCATGACCAACCATTCGAAAAGGCCCTCCTTGGATTTGAAGATAGTCTTCCACACATCAGAGGGTTCGATTGGTACCTGGAGATACCCCGACTTCAAGTCGATCTTGCTAAAATATTTTCCCCCCTTGAGTTGGTCTAGAAGGTCATCAATCTATGGGATCGGGTACCTATTCCGAACAGTGATCTTCTTCAGTGCCCGATAGTCAATGCAAAGTCTCCAAGTCCCATCCTTCTTCTGCACCAACATGACCGGGCTCCCACAGGGTGATGAAATCGGCCGGATGTGACCTTTCTGCAACAGCTCCTGGATCTGCCTCTTGATTTTTTCATTCTCCAGAACATAGCATCGATAGATCGGTCCATTGGGCAGTGGCACACCTAGGGTCAGATCGATGGTGTGCTTGACCTGGAAATGTAGAGGCACCCCTGTGGGGGACGTGAAGATGTCCTCGTACTCCTCCATGACCTTATCCATCTGTTGTTTTCGTGTAGCGGGGCCCTGTCTAGAGGTCATGGCCATAGTCTTCCTCTTTCCCTAAGGGTGGATCATCAAGAAAACAAATTTCCTGGTTTTGGAAATGAGCTTACTGCATTGTTTTACAATAACCAAAGAGATGGTGGTAGGCGGTGCTATCTTCGATATCCAGTACAACTTATTGCCCAAGGTGATAATAATAGGATGAGTCCTGGACTCATACACAGCATGTCGCTTCCACAAGTATGGTTGGCCTAATAATACATCAGAAGCATTAAGAGGAGCAATGTCACATAATACCTCATCCGTGAAGGGCTTGATGTTGTAGGGAAGGCGACATTGTTGGCTGACACGGAGGTCCCGTCCTTGATGCAACCACCCGATGGTGTATGGTTGAGGGTGTGCTGTGGTCGGCAAGCCCAACCGCTTCACGACCTCTACCGAGATGAGGTTCTTCTGGCTCCCGCTGTTGATAATGAATTGAAATGGGGAACCCTTTACCCACATTTTGGAATGGAAGAGACGTTCTACCTCCTCCGGATCTTTTGGTTCCTCTTTCTGGATATTCATGGTGGCAACGGTGGCGTTGGGCTCCGCATCGATAATTTGATTCCCCCTATCATTCCCCTTGTTGGGTTCTAATTCAGAGTCGGAGCATGCATCTGATTCAAAAGCCTTCAACTCGGCTACCAGTGACTGCTTGGCTCGACACTCACTTGTGTCGTGAGTGGAGATCTTATGGAACTCACACCACTCCCCCGTGTCGTTTTTTGGCTTCGTGGTGTTGTTCTTTGCTTGTGGATTTGGTGGGTTGTCCTGGGCTACCTCGTCTTGGCTTGGTCCTTTGGTCTATGGTTTGGGGGTACCTTTCCCTTGCTTCTGATTCGTTGACCCAAAGTCTCGCTTTTTCTATTTGAACTTATACTCAATCTTGGCAGCATATCGGTACACCACACCAAGTGAGGAGATGTCGAGGAACTCCATTTCCTCCTGAATGTATCTATGCAGACAACTATGGTACTTTAACACCAAACCTTTCTCTGAATCTTTGATACCCAATGTATGAAACAGATTCGTCATCTCATGCACATTTTGGTCCCTTTGTTGTGGCAACGTAGTCCATTGTATGTATTTGTCCTCATAGCTTCCCATAGGATAATATTGTTCCTTGATGGTGTCTTGGAAATAATTCCAAGAGGGTGTGGCCGAGAACAGAGAGGGTTCCCCCTCGCCCTGTTGCTCCGAGTAGGTTTCCCGCTAGTCCTTCACATGGGGGGCGGCTTTGAGTGTGAATGTAAGGTAGCTAGAGAGGTAGTGGGGGGGCCTAGAGGGCCCATAGTGATAATAGTGGAGGTCATTCAATGTAAGGTGGACTAGGTCCACTATATTATGGTAGTTAGATATAATAAATGAGTAATTAGATATAATAAATGTAAGAGGACTTCTTAGAAGGTTCTACTTCTAGAAGATTCCTCCTCTAGAATGTTCTTAGGTGAGGGTAGAACTATATAAAGGGGTTCAAGCAATGTAATGAGAGATGAAGAGAAATATTGTATTTGGAGCGGTAGCTCAATAGGAGGATGCCCCCTCGAAGAGGCAAGTGAACAAGAGAGGATCCCTTCCATAATAAGATCCATTGTATGGTGTTGCCCTACCTCAAGGGTTTGGTAATAATAAAGTGTGGTTTCTTCTATCTTGATTGTGGATCTATTGTGTATTCATTATTTGTGGTGATTATATTTGCAGATCTATCTTGGTTCTTAACAAGTGGTATCACAACACTTTCCTTGGCAGATATTGTGGGCAAATATTTTTTATTTTTGCAGATTTTTTTTCGGAGAAGAAAAAAGAGGGCCGCGACATTCCAGAACTTTTCGGTATATTTATGTGAAAAATTTGTAGAAACAGGTTGTAGATATGAGTTCCTCTCAGAAAAACACCCAAGTTGAAAAACAAAATCGTCTGAAACGGAGTCTGGAAGGTCAAGATATTGAAGTTTTAAAATCTGCAATTTTTCAGAGTTTTTTCCGCGAACGGCAGCACAATTTGTTTTTATTTCTGTAGCAGCCGGAGGCCGAATTTTCTCAAACAAATTACAGATCTAAGTTCCTCTCACAATTTCACCCAATTTCAAAAAACAAATCATCTGAAATGGAGTCCGGGAAGTGAAGTTATGAGCATTTTAATTTCAACAGTTTTTTAGGGTTTTTTCAGAAAAAGCCGCGATTTTCTGTCATAACTTATTGGGTGAGTTCATAGAATGCTCAAATGGCTATTTCTTCTCAAAACCTGAAAGAAATTCTTGAATCATTCAAAGCCCAATTGTTTCACACATTGGATAACAGATTGGATGCATTTGTGCATGGCCTCACAGATAGCCTCACAAACAACATCAATGATAGTTTTCGTAGTATTCAAGATTCATTGAATAACATGCAGGAGAGATTTCTTATGGAGGGCCTCAGGGATGAATATAATCAAGAAATATATGTTTGGTATGATTTTGAGGCAGATTGTGATGATTGGTATATGGAT
>ML792080.1:440952-455331 GCA_009831015.1 Picea engelmannii | reverse complement strand
TTCTTATTTGGATCCACATGATAGGTGTCAGTCTTTGGAGCATCATTTGGAGTTGGTTATTGGGTTCCAAAATCTTCCATGGGGAGTTCACATGAGCACTTGGACATGGGACCTGGGCTTACAATGGTGGTTGGACTACTTCATCATGGTGGATTTTCTTTCTACATGGGACCTTGGTTCTTCAGTCTTCTTCAACATTATGGTCCACAATTATCCATGGGACCCTGGTATATGGTTGTACATCAAGCGTTGACGACAATGCTTTCATAAGGGGGATGGAATGTAAGGTAGCTAGAGAGGTAGTGGGGGGGCCTAGAGGGCCCATAGTGATAATAGTGGAGATCATTCAATGTAAGGTGGACTAGGTCCACTATATTATTAAATAAGGCCCACTATGGTAGTTAGATATAATAAATGTAAGAGGACTTCTTAGAAGGTTCTACTTCTAGAAGATTCCTCCTCTAGAATGTTCTTAGGTGAGGGTATAACTATATAAAGGGGTTCAAGCAATGTAATGAGAGATGAAGAGAAATATTGTATTTGGAACGGTAGCTCAATAGGAGGATGCCCCCTCGAAGAGGCAAGTGAACAGGAGAGGATCCCTTCCATAATAGAATCCATTGTATGGTGTTGCCCTACCTCAAGGGTTTGGTAATAATAAAGTGTAGTTTCTTCTATCTTGATTGTGGATCTATTGTGTATTTAGTATTTGTGGTGATTATATTTGCAGATCTATCTTGGTTCTTAACAGTGAAAATAATCCTTTCTCGGTCGAAAAATTCATGAACCGAGAAATATCCTTCTAACAGATTCAACCATCTATCTACAGCATCTGCATCTATTTGGCCCTCAAATATGGGAATGTCAAAGTTTACTTGTACGTTAAAAGGAGTGGTGCCTCCAGAGTGGTTGTTGGATGTCGATGCGTCGCTAATGGGAATCTGTTGAAGAATCTGGGCAAAGTTGTCCATCATCGCATTCATTTGTTTCTCGAGGGCCTCCTCGAGAAACATTTTGATAGGATCTCCTGCTCCCTCATCTTTCTTTTCTTCCCCCATTGGAAATCATCGGGGTTTGTGAGGCTGATCTTGCAAAGGTTCAACCAGATCGAGCCCCAACTCCTTATACCCCAACCTCGTTGGGGACATGCAAAGAAAGATCGAGAACGAGAAGACCGCTCTGATACCACTGATCCAGATTTATGTAGGAACACAATGAAATACAGAAATACACATAAACGCAGAGATGCAGCGGAAATAAGACTTCATTTCAGTAATAACAAATGACTGAAAAATGCTTATAGACAGAATGGAAATAAACTAGCTAGGGCATTGGTAGCTTATCTCTGAGAAGAGATGTGGCGGCTACTGGCCTATGAACTCTGTGTTACAATGAGGCTCGAAGGCCTATATATTATTGAGAAACAATGGAAAACCCTAAGCATCCAAAAACCTAACCCTAGGAGATGAAATGCCAGAATATGAGCCCCATTGGGGTAAATTGGTACATCAATTTCCCGGGGTCGTAACTTTGGCACACTATCTCCATTTGATGCACATGATACATTGTTAGAAAGATCTATCTGAGGTCTACACTGCTGACAGTGAATATCGAATTCGAAATGTACTCATATTTGTCGTAGAATTCATGCCCAAAAAACGTCGTTTAGGGCCTCAAAACAGCTCTGGAAGTTCAGGACCCAAAAAACTGCTAAAAATAGTAAATTGTGCTACAATTAAGGAAACTGAAAGAAACAATTTGGTGGGTCCAAGTGTAATAGGTGGGTCTCCACCAATATCCACCTGGATCAATTATGGAGTTGGTAGACGGATAAATTTTAGCAGGGGCGCTAAAATAGTAGGGTTACCCAGATCGCAGATTGCAAGATATCGACGACCACACTTCATTGCGGGGATGAAACATGCTCGAACGTTAAAATTCTAGAGCGGCCCCGCAATCAAAACCATGGTATAGCGGAAGAGGTACATGGCAGTTGGTGGTGGATTGCGGGGGTCAAATCGGTGTGGACCCAGACCTCCCTTGACAACTTCCGCAATCACGTGTTGATGTAGGGTCCATCCAAGAGAAACGTGTGGCAACAAAAGTAGGGCATTTTTAGATCGCAGATTGCAACAAGATTGATGACCACACTTCATTGCGGGGACAGAAAGTGCTCGAACGCTAAAATATTAGAGCAGTCCCACAATAGAAACCACGGTATAGCTAAAGAGGTATGTGGAAGTTGGTGGTGGATTGTGGGGGTCAGAGCGGTGTGGCAACAAACTAGGCATTAGGCCTCGTCATGATCCCAAGGAGAAATCAGTTAATGAAAGAAGTACAAGTGGTTGAACAATCGACTACCCCCTTAAATGGAAGCATGGAGGGTCTGGTCGAGGAGATAGAAAATTGTCAACCCGAAGTACCACAGAGGGAAGTTTTTCCTGCAATCCCATACTAACCCGAGTTTCCTTCTGACAGACGGAATATGACAGTCAAGAGAAGACACATGACACTGAAGAATCCTAGGATAGGAAGGCTAGCTCGCACTCCTAGCAGGGTCTGTTGTTTTGATTATAAATACATCAGATGAATGATATGAGAGAGAGGGGGGTTCGGATCAAGTCTAGAGGAGGTTTTGAGAAATTTTTATGATTGTATATTTCAGTTTGTAAGCTGGAGGGGCATGTGGCTGTAAATTGTATGTTATTGAAGATTAATATGAGTTGTTTCATTAGATTTGTCTTCTATGTTCTATGTTCTATTCTTTATATTGTTTGAGTGTATTATTGATTTTAAGGATTAAAATTTTCCTTTGATTGATAGATTCTCGATGCAGTAGAGGATCTGTTGTAAGCTTTCCTATTTATCATTGTTTACTGTTCAAACACATCTAAATTCTCTCTGTAGAGAGGATCTCTGCTTAGCGAATATTTGTCTTTATGTTATTCTCTTATTCGTCTCTTCATCATTATACAAATCTTTTATCTGATAGGGAGCTTAAATTCCTTCAATGAGCAGTCTTTTTATGACTCCATAGCCCAATGGTCCATCACTGATCTGCAGTAATATATGTTGTCTTTTCCTTTCTTTAAAGTCTTGTTGATCCCTGATTTCAAACCAAAATAAAATCAATTTGTATGTTACCAAACTTACTCCCATTTGCAGTCCGGGGGTGACTCTTGGAGTGATAACACCTTCTTTAGAAAGGATTAGTTCCAACCCCCATTAACTTGGTGGATATCTCTCCATCAAAGGAAAAACATAATATCATAGTAGACATATCACAACATTCATTCAAACACAAAAAATCTCAATGAGGTGTTCTAGGTGTGAAACTATTACATCATTATTATATATCTCCATGGTTATGATTATGTGTAATTAGTGTGGCATTAAATAAGGTTGACTATAGATAAAGTAAACTTTGTCTTAATAAAGGCATAGGAAAATTTAAGAATTTCTCGTTAGAAGAAGTGGGCCAGAAGATTCTTTTTCTTTATTACATTATGAAATGGAGACAGAGGTAGATATGTAGCTCACTTAAATGCTAGCATTATGAGGAAATACAATGTGAGCACTTGCCCCTAGTAAGAACAAATTCCGCCCCCCTTGCCTTGTGACTTTCCTTTTTCTGCCCCCCTTTCTCCATCTTTTGACCTCTCCCCCCTTGCCTCATGAATTGCGACACTATATTCAGGTCACTTGGGTAGATCCACCTTGTGGGCTCAAGCCCAATATGGCCTTCTATGTAGAGCATTTCATGGAGCTGAGGGACAACGCCATTGGTAGAGCAACCTATACACTTGGGAATTGAATTCACGCACTCACCATCCCTCTAGGTCAATTTTGAGTTCCGAGACAACGTTTCAGTTGGGGTCTTATGCACCTTGAGTGTTAGATGGATAGATGGTACCTCTAATTAGGGACAATGAAAGAAATGCGGTATGATATGGATGAAAGGGGATACTAGGGACAACACCAGTACTTCATTTTCCTTCTTTCTCTTACCCTTCTAACTTAGGGTTGGATGTAATTCAAGTAAGGGGCTACAATAAAGGAAAACCTCTAGAAGAAATCAAGGGTGAGAAACAAACTGCTCGACCGAAGGGAGAGGAAATTTAGTCATAACACTTATGAAGAGACATTGGGTGTTAACCCAAAAGTGAGGAGGCCAAGGTTGGGAAGCAGGGTTGCTTCAGTCTGACCAACTCAATGCCAATAGTTCTGCATAATTGTTTGATCCTTCTCTCAAAAAGAGGAAAAATACTGAGTCGACAAAACTATTACAAGGTTGTCTCTCAAAGCGATTATGGGAGTTACCCTCTCTCAACATGGTGAATAATATGATATCTTGCAATTACATCATTTTATTGAGATTTACAAAATGTCTTACTATACATGGTAGATATAAGAAAATAATAAATGATATAATAACTTAATTGTAATCACAATACTCGTAGGTTATGAGCCCATTGTGCTTCTATTGTACACATCTATTACTTACTTTATCAATCCCTATTGTGAGGGATGCACTACCCAACTCATCTAGATTCTCTTTTATCTCTGAGAATTATACATATGTAATTTCCAATTCCACTTCATGAAGCATTGCCATTATTTTTATTTTTATTTTTAAGTTGTCCATTTCAAGGAATCTTCAAAGCCTTTCTAACTGCTAAGTTGAGTACTTAATAAAATGCAACATTATTATTTTCTTTTTTGGATAGGGCTATATAATTAAGAGTACAATTATGATGATGATAGTGGTGACGATGATGATGATTAGCGCCCACTAAGACTAATTGGTTTATCAAACCTTAATAAGGTGAGATATTACTACGATTTATTTAAAATTGTATTTCTATGCTCAAAAAACATTGAGAAAAGCGTTCCAAGATCACCATAGTTTTGATGACTTAGGAAGTTAGGGAGGTCTTTATTGTGGAAAATATTTTTAAATTGGGATCTAATATGGGTATATGCAGGGCAATCTAAGAGGAAATGATTTTCATCTTCTACCTGCTTAGTGTCACAAAGATGATACATTCTTTCATCCCACGGTGTATTTGGGAGTTGTCCAACACCCAATTTCATTATGTAGCTCATGAGAGTTTGTTCTTATTTTAGCAATGTTGATTTTCTTCTTTGGACTTCTCAAAACTGAGAGGTAATTTGATCTTCTAAATTAGGGTTGACCACCTCCTTGTAGTATCTTAATTTCCTTTTATCTACTAATTTTTTATCACACCACATTTTCTCCTTAAATTTAGAGGTGATACTATTTGTAATATTATCGATATTTTGCATGATGGCTTCTTCTTGTACTCCCCAATGATTTAGTCAAGATTTGACATCTTTATGTCATCCCCGCTTGAGACGTTGGTGGTTTTGGCTAGAGTTTGTAGAAATTTTGGGGAGCCTTGCAATCCATGTTGTTTATCTTGTTCTTGTACATTAGGTATCTAATCATAGCAATTCTCTCAATTGGGGAAAGACTTGCTTCTATGAGGAGGATACGATAGGGTGTATTTCCCTTGATTTTAAGATTATAAGTTATAAATCCCTATAAAGACTTATGTGGGCTATATTGTAAACATTGTACATCAAAAAAGTGGTTAATTAAAGTTGAATAAATGTACAACACGAACTACGATCATTTAAGCCTTGAAGTAGTTTATACATAACTATTGCTTGTAAACTATTGACTAGAAAAATTGCAGGAAGCATGCATTTTACTTTCTCATAGTCCTTGAGGTGGGATTGAACGACAATCCATTTTGTCTACTCAAGATCTAGTTATGAAGACAAAGTAAAGTAAACCTTCTGATTTCCATTGAATTCGCCATATAATATTCATAAGTTGTTCCGTTTCCTATGGGCAAAGAGCAACCACCAATTGTTACTTCCATAGATTTTACTAAGGATGCAATCATCACACAAGACATGGTAGATGGCTATCTAGTTCTCCTACTTTGATTTTGTACCGAGACTCGGATTTATGGATGTAACTAGTGGACTTGTCGATGGAAATATTTGAGGGAAAAGATTTGGGTTAAATTGATTCGAAATGGATTCAAATAATCTCTCATTTTTAAACTTTGTAATGAAAAGTTTGAAAAAGAAAATGTCTAAAATCCAAGGCCATAAAAGATGGAATGAATTATATTGATGGTTGGAATTCCAACATAACTCTATTAAGGGGGATAAATAAACTCAGGGATGGCTTTAGATTAATCATGAGTCAACCAATGTATCGAATATTCCAACAAAGTATAAGCGTGGTGTTAAATCATTTTAAATTGGCCCATAACAAAAAGTAATAGGTGTTAGATCTGATGGTTGAGGTAAATCAATATCAACGACTTATAATCATTGCAGAGCTATAAGTTGTAGGTTTTTAAAAATGACTTTAGCCTCCACAAACCAAAAATCGCTTGAATCCACGTGACAACTTCTAGTTGATTGCAAAGCCAAAAGACATTATGGGAAAACCGCTACCAAAGCCTCCACAAACTGCTTTCTCGGTTCATACCACTATCACTTTAGGAATTATTGTATTTGTTGAAAACATTAATAGCACCATATACCTATCAATGTGAAACCAAATAAGAGGTTGACAGGTGTTAATTAATGACAGTGATTTAATATGACAAATCATGCAAATTTAAAAAAAGGTGATCATTCTTTCGAAATACTGACATTAAACCTAGTATGAGTTAGTATGAACCTAGTCTAACGAATTGGGTTATAGTATGAGTTAGCTTACATTAAACCTAGTATGAGTTAGTATGAACCTAGTCTAACGAATTGGGTTATAGTATGAGTTAGTAGGAACCTAGTCTAACGAATTAAAAATTAAATTCTCAAACTAAATAGGTACTACTAGTCCTTTCCTTTAGTTATTTTCTCATACTATTTCCCTAAAAATTATCAAAACACATTAGAGTTGAATGAGACAATGCCTCCAAGACGAAAACCTGCAACTCATGCACAAACTATCTTAACAAATCCTATTTTTTATCATTTGATATATAGGGATGGGGATATCTTTGAACCCAAGCTCACTAGTAAAGGTGCTGGTGAAATTCGTCAACTACCTTACCAGAGCTTTAAATATACCCTTGACCCTATTCTAGCTTGGGAATGTGGACTTGACCAATCGATTGTTCTAATGATTTGTCACTTTCCTAATTTCGTTTTGATGTGTGCTAATTCATATGATCCTAATTAAAGAATGATAAAAACTAAGGATGGTCAAAAGCAACATTTTATTTTTAATGATGATGCAATTTCTAAAATGTTTATTGTGTTAGATAATTAGATACTTATAAAAGAAGAGCCAAGGGAGTAATTTAATTCATTAATAATTGAACAAAAATAATTTTTCTTGTGAAAGCTATTAAAAAATATCGAATTAAACTTTCCAATTACAACTAGTGTTTTCTCAAAAACAATCATAGAAGTCATTGCAATGTCATTCTTATCATGGGATATAATAATGACTGTACTATTGATGACATTGTTTTAGGATTCATCTTCATGATAACTTAGTCAAGGAGATTTTATTTTTCCAAATATCCTTCTAATGTTATTTATGAACTATTTGTTCAGTTTCAATCCTTAAAAATGTTTTAGATATCAATCTTATTTGGTGTACCTCATGATTTACTATCAATCAATTAATTTTGAGCATTTAGGGTTGAATAAAGTATATTAGTAGGGTAATCTTCATGTTTTGGATTTGACTTAATTCATCAAAGACTTAGGATAAAAGAATGGATTCAAAATATTTGTAGATCAATTTATGTTCACTGTATATACAATAGTGCACAGTGAATTCCCTCTCATATTGTTTTCGAAATGTAAATGACTTCTTTAATTCAGTTAAGACATTAAGGTAGGAGATTGGTATTTGTATGAATAATATACAATGATTAGAGTTTATAGTTCAGAGCTGAAACCTTATCATCTTCTATTTTTTCCGACTCCTAGGATTTTTTCTCTTGAATATATCAAGCAAAGGTTAAATTTATATTTTATCTATTTTTCCTCAAGAAATTAAAAATCCACCTTCTCTTTACTTGCATAAGTTTTCTCTTTTGTAGTTAAAAGAAAATATACATTTAGTGTGGTTGAATAAATGATGAAATATTTTCATCGCATGGAAGACAAAATATGGCATTATGATCCTTATCACATCATTTCTAACATGAGAGTTTATTTTAGTTCTATACCTTATATTCATTATGCAGATGTTGAAGTAGAAAGACTTTTGAATAAAGATAATTGGGTAGAAGTATAGGAAGCTTTGAAGGCTTCTAATCACTTGGAAAATGTTAAGAACCAAATACTTGCATATAAAAACACCACAAATACTCAGAGAACAATATAGAAAACCACCACTTTATTATTACCAAACCCTTGAGGTAGGGCAACACCACACAATGGATCCTATTATGGAAGGGATCCTCTCATGTTCACTTGCCTCTTCGAGGAGACATCCTCCTATTGAGATACAACTCACAATACAATAATTCTCTTCATATCCCATTACATTGCTTGAACCCGTTTATATAGTGCTACCATCACCTAAGAATATTCTAGAGGAGGAATCTTCTAGAAGTAGAACCTTCTAAGAAGTCCTCTTACATTTATTATATATAACTACCCATTTATTATATCTAATTACCATAGTGGGCCTTATTTAACAATATAGTGGATCTAGTCCACCTTACATTGAATGGTCTCCACTATTATCACTATGGGCCCCCACTACTACCTCTCTAGCTACCTAACATTCCATCCCCCTTATGAAAGCGTTGTTCTCAACGCTTGATGTACAACCATATACCAGGGTCCCATGGATAATTGTGGACCATAATGTTGAAGAATACTCGAGAACTAGGGTCCCATGTAGAAAGGAAAGACACCATGCTGAAGTAGTCCAACCGCTATTGTAAACCTGGGTCCCATGTCCAAGTGCTCATATGAACTCCTTGTGGAAAATTTTGGAACCCAATAACCAACTCAAAATGATGCTCCAAAGACTGACATCTGTCATGTGGATCTAAATAAAAAGATCTATCCACATAGTGGAAAAGGGTCGTAGCAGAATCTGGAAGGAATAATACCACTGTAGAATATGCAGGATGGACACTGGTAATAATCATTGGCTCCCGATTTATCACATTGATGCTCTCTATAGAAGGTGGATTAGAGTCATCAAATAAAATATGAAAGTGGTTGTCATCCCAGAAATGACAACTATCCATATATCAATCATCACAATCGGCCTCAAAATCATACCAAGCATATATTTCTTGATTATATTCATCCCCGATGTCCGCCATAATAAATCTCTCCTGCATGTTATCCAATGAATCTTGAATACTACAAAAAATATCATTGAGGCCATCTGCAAGGTCATGCAATCTATCATGCACTCTACCATACAATGTGTCAAACAATTGAGCTTTGAATGCTTTAGTCATATATAGAATTTCTTTGAGGGTTTGAGAGGAAACAACCATATGAACAACCTACGAAATCTATAGTCTTGTCTTCATCACGAAAAAGCCCAAAAAATAGAACAATAAATTACGACGGAAAATCGTGGCTTTTTCCGAAAAAACCCTGAAAAACTGTTGAATTGAAAATGCTCATAACTTCACTTCACAGAATCCGTTTCGACTGATTTTTTTTTTAAATTGGGTATTTTTCTGAGAGGAATTCAAATACCTAATTTTGTTGGCCAAATTCTACACAAAAAGTTCCAGATATGAACCTGAAGTGCGCCGCCCTTTTTTTTCCCTAGAAAAAACTGCAAAAAGAGCAAAAATTATTCCCTTCTTTGGCCAAGGAAAGTGTTCTGATACCAATTGTTAAGTACCTAAATAGATCTAAAAGTATAATCACCACAAATATTGAATACACAATAGATCTATAGAGAAATATAGAAAAAACCACACTTTATTATTACCAAACCCTTGAGGTAGGGCAACACCATACAATGGATCATATTATGGAAGGAATCCTCTCATGTTCACTTGCCTCTTCCAAGGGGCTTCCTCCTATTGAGATACCACTCCAAATACAATACTTCTCTTCATATCTCATTACATTGCTTGAAACCCTTTATATAGTGCTACCATCACCTAAGAACATTCTAGAAGAGGAATCTTCTAGAAGTAGAACCTTCTAAGAAATCATCTTACATTTATTATATCTAACTACCCATTTATTATATCTAACTACCATAGTGGGTCTTATTTAATAATATAGTGGATCTAGTCCACCTTACATTGAATGGCCTCCAATATTATCACTATGGGCCCTCTAGGCCCCCAATACTACCTCTCTAGCTACCTAACAAAAAATATGAAGAAAAATGTGAAAAAGGAATCAACAAACCAAAGACAAGGATCAACTTTAGTAATTTCAATTGATGATGATTATCTAGCATGAATTATAAGCATAATTATTACTTCTATCACATCAATGGAGGTGAATTTAGCAAGTGGAATAACAACCAAAGAAATGGATTATCTTATGGAAACACCTAAGAAATCAAAATTACATAGAAAAATTGCAGAGGTTGATGATCCAATGGAAGAATATGTGCCTAAACCATTATCAAAGCAATTGAGACTAGATTTAGGTTTTGAATTTGCAGAAGAATAAAGAAAGAGGAAATATGTAAGTAGACCATTTCCTAAAGGTCTATTATTCAATCACTTAGATCCCAACAACAAATAAGCCTACTAAGAGAGTTACAAGTAAGTCAACTCAAAAGGGAAAGTTCTAAAAATGTTCTAGTGTCTAAAAACGTTATTGATGTTTTTACAAAAATGATTTTGATCAAGAAACTAGCCAAATAGTATAAAGAGAAATTGTTCTCTCAAACCAATCAAGAAGGTGTAAATTCTAACCTTGTACAATATCTACTGCAAACAAATATTTAGAAAAAGATCAGAAAAGATACAATGGCAAATACAAACATTACACAGAGATTTTTCCCCTGGAAACCCAAACTGGGAAAACCAACAAATTCTATACTATTCACGATCATACATTGTTTACAATACAATATACATATAGGAGCCAGCGACATCCTAAACCCTAACCCAATGACCTGGATTAGTCCAAAACCCTAATTCCTTCACTGGAAATATAAAACCATCGGCAAAAACCATGTGCCGAAAAACCACCTAAATACATGACATGTTTCTCGAGGCAGGTGTCACGTTTCCCGAGGCAGAATTTTTTTTTTCGAGGGCTCTGCCCCCTTTCTAACCCCCTTGTGCACCCGGCGCATATGCTCATACACTACTACTTGTGCAAAGAATATAACACATACCCAACATTCTCCCACTTGTTGTTTTCTTTGCATACAAGGGGTTGCAGGGTTACATAGTCAACAATCCAAGGCAACAATGCCCATGGATCCTCTACACCAAGATAAATTCTCAGTGCTCACAGATTTTTTTAATGAGTCTGCAACATTATTCAAAGTGTCCACCTTCATCAGTGATAATTTCTTTTCTTCAATCATGTCTCTCACAAAGTGTATTGAACATCAATGTGTTTTGTCTTTGAATGATAAGCAGGGTTCTTCGCCAGAAAAATTGCACTCTGAATGTCACACTCTATCCTTACAGCTTGTTGTACCAACCCAATACCTGAACACAATCTTTGTAACCATACTTATTCCTTACTTGCATGAGTGGTTGCCATGTATTCAACTTCTGTAGTTGAAAGTGCCACTACAACCTACCTTTTTCTCATCCAACTTATTGCTCCTCCAAACAAGTTAAACACATACCTGCTTGTAGATATCCTACGATCCAAATCCCCAGTCTAGTATGTATCCACAAGGCCATGTATATCGACCACTCTATCCAATTCCGGTATTCCTTCGTAGCACAATCCATAGCTAGCAATTCCACGCAAATACCTGAAAACCCTTTTTATTGTTGTCCAATGCTCCTTCCCTGGTTTTGACATATACCTGCTCAAAACTCCCATTGCATGTGCAATGTTTGATCTAGTATAGACCATTGCATACATCAAACTGCCAACTGCACTCGCATATGGAACATGAGACATGTCCTCCTCTTCTTCATGTGTCTTGGGACACTGATCTGCAGATAACTTTACACCAACAAGAATAGGAACCTTGACCAATTTACATTCCTTCATATTAAACCTCTACAATATTGTCTTGACATATTTTCTCAGATTTAACCAGAGTTTCCTCCTTTTCCGATCTCTTTTAATTTCCATGCCCAAAATGAAATTTGAAGCACCGAGATCCTTCATGTCAAATTTAGAGGACAATTGAGTTTTCACATCCTGTATAATCTCCTTGTTGTTTCCTATCAGCAACATGTCATCCACCTACAAGACCAAATAAATCAAATGATCACCAATTAATTTAAAATACACACAATGATCCTCTTTGCTTCTTGTGAAGCCAAGTCCCAGCATATAAGTATCAAATTTTTGATACCACATCCTTGGTGATTGTTTTAAACCATACAGGGACTTTTTCAGCTTGCATACCAGCTCGTTCTTTCCTTTCACAGCATAACCTTCTGGTTGCTTCATATAGATTTCTTCTTCTAGATCCCCATGCAGGAATGGTGTCTTCACATCCATCTGTTCTACTTCAAAATCAAATGCAGCAGCAACAGATAACAAAAATATTATAGAGGTTAACTTGGAAACAGGAGAAAAAATCTCACCAAAATCAATTCCCTCAACCTGGGAATAACCCTTTGCTACTAGTCGAGCTTTGTATTTCTCCACTTTTCCTTCTGCATTCAGCTTCTTTTTAAATACCCATTTGTTGCCAATGGGATTTATTCCAGTTGGCAACTCCACTAGATCCCAAGCCTCATTCATATCCAAAGATGTCATTTCTTCTTCCATGGTCCTTTTCCAGAGATTTCCATCCTCTGAATCCACTGCCTCCCTGACAACTCTAGGATCATCATCAGTAATAGATAAAGAAAAATTTGAACGAAAATAAAATGGAATATACCTTTCCAGTAGCCTTCTTTCTCGATCTGATCTCCTCAATACTCGAGTATGAGGATCTTCTTCTTCTGGTTCATGTTCTTCTGTAGAGTCTGATTCATCATCCTTTAAATCAAACTCTATCTTCTCTGGTTCTTCCTTACTTGGTAGGAATTCATGTTTAACAACATCCTTCATTTCTCTAAATACCACATCTCGACTATACACTACCTTCTTAGTTTTTAGGTTCCAAAGCTTATAACCTTTGAGACCGTCTTTATATCCAATAAAGATACATTTTTCAACTTTCTTATCCAGCTTACTCCTATTTTCCTTTGGAACATGAACATATGCATCGAAGCCAAATACCTTAAGATGTGTGAGAAAATATTATGTACCAATCCATACCTCTTGTGGAGTCATGTCATCCAACGTTGATGAGGGTGATCTGTTGACCAGATAACATGCAGTACCCACTGCCTCTACCCAGAATTCTTGCCCTAACCCGACACCACTAAGCATGCACCTTGCTTTTTCCATCAGCATCCTATTCATCCTTTCTGCAACTCCATTCTACTGAGGTGTATATGCAGTAGTCTTCTGCCTTGCTATACCGCACTTCTTACAGAATTCTTCAAATTCATTCCCGCAGAACTCTCCGTCGTTATATGTCCTCAGCACCTTAATTCTTTTCTCTGTTTGATTCTCAACAAGAGCCTTAAACTCTTTAAACATTTCAAAGACTTCAGATTTCTTCCTGAGAAAATATATCCAATTTTTCCTTGAGAAGTCATCTATAAATGAGACATAGTACACATATTTTCCCAATGATGGGACCGACACAGGTCCAAAAACATCACTATGAACTAGCTGTAAAATTCATTTTTCCCTCGTTGCACCAGAGGGGAATCTTACCCGATTTTTCTTCCCATATAGACAATGTTCACAGAAATCAAAATCTAGAGAGTAGTTAGACAATATACCTTCAACCATACCTTTACTATGTAGTAGTCGAAGACCCTTCTCTCCGATATGCCCCAATCTTTAATGACACAACATAACCTTTTCTCCAGAGACTATAGGAGTTCTTTCTTCTTCAACTCCAATATCAGGAACAATGGAGCTATTACACCCATCACTAATAGTGCTTCCTAGTAGCTTATACAGAGTTCCAACCCGAACTCCCTTCATCAACACCATTGCTCCTCGAACCATCCTACAAGTTCCCTTTTCAAATATTGTTTTTACCCCTGCATCTTCCATTTTGCTTACAAAAATCAAATTTCTGGCCATACCTGGGATGTGCAGAACACCAGGCAGTGTTCTAATCCTTCCATCTATGAGCCTCAACTTGACCCTTCC
>ML792080.1:426943-440641 GCA_009831015.1 Picea engelmannii | reverse complement strand
TTTCTCAACTTTGGATCTACACTGCTTCTTGTAGTGCCCTTCTTTTCCACATCTCCAACATACCCTTACAAACTTTCTGGGAGATTTAGATCTACCCTTAGACTTAGATCTCCCACTTGAGAAATTAGATCTATTTCTTTCCTAGGAACGTCCTCTTGCAAATAATGCATATGTTCTATGTACTTCCATATTCTTCTGTATCATCTCCTCCGACAACAAGGATGAGACCACTTCTTCAAACTTCAAGGAAGTTGTATTACTACCTATGGCCACAACCAGACTATCCCACGAGTCTGGTAAAGAACACAACAAACTGATACATTTATCTTCATCTGAAATTTTAATATCAACAGATACTAACTGACTTACCACATTATTGAAGGCGTTCAAATGATCTGCCACCGAGTCTTCGTCTCTCATCCTCAGGTTATACAACTTCATTCTCAGGAATAGTTTATTTACCAGGGACTTAGAATGATACAACTTCCCCAACTTTTCCCATAAATCCTTGGTTGTAGCTTCCTCTGACACATTCAGTAATACTGAATCGGAGAGACACAGTCGGATTGTGCTCTTTGCCTTCCGATCGAACTTTTTACAGTCATCTGCAAAATTTCTTGTAGGTGCAATACCTAGATCTACCACAATCCACTGATCTCTGTCCACCAACAGATCTTCCATATTGAGCTTCCACAACTCAAAACTTTTGCCATTAAACTTCTCGATATCCATCTTCGAATTGCTTGCCATTTCTTTTCACCTGAAGAACAATACCACAGGTCTCCCACTATAACAAGGCTTATCATAGTCTTGAGCCAAACCCTTGACCACAAAGGCGTCCCCATGAAGCCAATAAAGCTCTGATACCAAATGTAAATTCTAACCTTGTACAATATCTACTACAAACAGATATTCAAAAAAAGAACAGAAAAGATACAATGGCAAATACAAACATTACATAGAGATTTTTCCCCTGGAAACCCAAATCGGGAAAAACCAGCATATTCTATATTATTCATGGTCATACATTGCTTACAATACAATATACATATAGGAGCCAGTGGCATCCTAAACCCTAACCCAATGACCTGGATTAGTCCAAAACCCTAATTCCTTAACCGAAAATAGAAAACCATCAGCAAAAACCATGTGCTGAAAAACCACCTAAATACATGACACATTTCCCGAGGCAAGTGTCACGTTTCTCGAGGCAGAATTTTTTTTTGGGGGGTGTTTCCCCCTTCCCCCCCTCTAACCCCCCTGCGCACCCGACACATATGCTAAGACACTACTACTCGTGCAAAGAATATAACACATACCCAATAGAAGGGTCAACACCTCCCAAGTTTATAACTATGCTACATTATGAGAAAGGGACACTTGACATGACTATATTACAACCAAAGGTCAATAAATCTGAAAAAGGAATCAAGTCTCATGAATATGAGCATTAGGGGAATTTTGAGGTAAAAAATGGGTCTCAAAACAAAAAAAAATGTACTATCAAAATTAACTTTAAAAGAACCAATAGAATTTAATATGATGATGTCAACCATAAGGGTAAATATTTTTGGAGGGAAATGAAGAAACCTAATTTTTTTAATCACATTCTCAAATTTTCTCCTTAGAAAACTTTGCATACTTTTGATAGACCCATGGTGAGATAAACTGAAAATACATGAAAAAAATTAAATTGTGAATCCAGCAAGTGCCTACATTTGAAATTTGAGTAAACCTAAGAAGATAAGCTGAGAATATGATTAAAAAAAATTGTTTTTTTTCTTTCCCTTTGAAAATTCTTAACTCTTATTTTATTATTTTAAATATTATTTTATTATTTTCCTTAAGATACCTATTTTATACCTCAAATCTCCCCTAATGTTGTATCGATCTGAGGATCCTCGTACCACCTGCTTATCGCTAACTACAAAACGAATATCTTCAAATTATCTTTCCCTCCACATGACTTTGAACCCATCCATGCCTACACAAAATATTATTTCATCAACAAATTTTCCCATGTACATCTTATTTAATTTAAGTACCCCTTTTTTCCATTATATTTACCTTTTCTCGACAATTTTGGGCCCAAAAAGGTGTACCAGAACAATGTGAAAAACATCATTGTTTTATATGTTTGACCAATGTAGAAATTTGGGGTAGTTTATTTCTAGTGGTGATAGCGCCACCCTAGGTACTCTAACATTTTTCTTGAGTGTGTAGGCACAGGTCGTACTATAGATGTTGAGCTTCGCATGCACTCTACAGTGAGCACATGTCCCCAAGTAGGAGCCTAATGTTACCCCCTTGATCTAAGGGTAACTATGGAGATCATGTCTCAAGGCCCACATGTAGCAGACATGTAGTGCCAAGAGCCAGATTGACTAGCATAGATATGCATGACCCCTCTTATTCATTGATGCACCATCATACATCACCAACATCAGAGCAACATACATCACACTAGCTTGGCCCCAAAGGACAACAAGTCTTGCTTCATGAGGAAAAAATTTTGGGACTGTGGTAAGTGTCACCCTAACAATTGAAACATTTGAACATGTTGCAAAGAATTATTTCTTTATTACAAAAAGTTTGCTTGGAAATTATACTCTTTTCCTTATTTAACCTTGGTGGGTTTCATTTCTGTAGATTTTAACCTTGTACAATATTTACTGCAAACATATTTTCAGTAAAAGAATAGAAAAGATACAATGGAAAATACAAACATTACACAGAGATTTTTCCCCTGGAAACCCAAACCGACAAAACCAACATATTCTATATTCATTCATAGTGATACATTGTTTACAATATAATATACGTATAGGAGCCAGCTGCATCCAAAACCCTAACCCAATGACCTGGATTAGTCAAAAACCCTAATCCCTTAACTGGAAATGGAAAACCATAGGAAAAAACCATGTGCCGAAAAACCGCCCAACAATGGACATGAAAATCGAGGCAACATGAAAAATGAGGCAAAAATGCGACATGTTTCCCAAGGCAAAAAAAAATCTTGGGGGCATTGCCCTCAAACCCCCGCGCGAGGGGATATCGCCCCCTTGCACCCCCCCTCAAACCCCCGTGCGCACCCAATGTAACGTAGACACTACTACTCATGCAAAGAATATAACACATATCCAACATTCTCCCACTTGTTGTTTCCTTTGCATATAGGGGGTTATAGGGTTACATAGTAAAAAATCTAGTGCAACAATGCCCATGGATCCTCTACACCAAGAGAACTTATTAATGCTCACAGATTTTGTTAATGAATCTGCAACATTCTTCAAAGTGTCCACCTTCATCAACAATACTTTATTTTCTTCAACCATGTCTCTCACAAAGTGATATTGAATATCAATATGCTTTGTCTTTGAATGATAACCCGGGTTATTTTCCAGAAAAATTGTACTCTCACTGTCACATTCTATCCTTACATATTGTTGTACCAACCCAATACCTAAACATAATATTTGTAACCATATTGCTTCCTTACTTGCATGAGTGGTTTCCATGTATTCAGCTTCTGTAATTGAAAGTGCCACTACAACTTGTCTTTTTCTCATCCAACTTATTGCTCCTCCAAACAGGTTAAACACATACCCACTTGTATATCTCCTATGATCTAGAACTCCAGCCCAATCTGCATCCACAAATCCATGTATATCCACCACTTTGTCCAATCTCGATCTTCCTTGGTAGGACAATCCATAGCTAGCAGTGCCACACAAATACCTGAAAACACTTTTTACTGTTGTCCAATGCTCCTTCCTTGGTTTTGACATATACCTACTCAAAACTCCCACTACATGTGCAATGTTCGATCTAGTACATACCATTGCATACATCAAACTGGCAATTGCACTCGCATATGAAACACGAGACATGTCCTCCTCCTCTTCCTGTGTCTTGGGACACTAATCCACAGATAACTTTACACCAACATGAATAGGAACCTTGACCGGTTGTATCCTACTTCTGTCTGAATGGATGCCCAGAGGTAAAACCTCCATGTGGGCCTCCTCTCCCTCAAAAATTTGTTTAGTACACTTAGCACAAATTCATGAGAGAGACTGATATTTCCCAGCAAGCATCAGAGCTTTGTATTAGAGGAGAAATGTTGTTGCTCTAGCACTGTGCATACCCTCTCAATCTCATTGTAATCCAACCAGGAATGTGAATGGTTGGGTATGGATGTGGTTGCGTCGTTGTGGAACAAAAGCAATGAAAAGATTTTTTTTATAGGGTAGCATGAGCTCCATGGCCTTGAAAAAAATGCCATGACTGCAAAACGTTTCTATTTCTCGACTACCATTGTTGTATGCTTGAATTCTATGAAATGATTCTATTTCTCAACTTCCATCATTGTATGCTTCAATTATGTGTAGGGGAACTATCTGTTGGGCAACGAAAGCCCACATAGATAAATTTACAGCACAAACAGGAAATCATAGCAAAAACAATCACACATAGAGACACAGATTTTACATGGTAAAACCCTCAAGGTGAGGGAAACATCCATGAGACAATGGAAATGGAATCGTTATTGCTCAACAAGAGATTACAACCAGCATCCTGGAGAAGGCTTGAATCTCGACTCATTATCTGTCTCTCAGGCACACATATTTAAACAAATTCTCTCATAGTTACAATGAAACTAATTCATTAATTGCTCCAACCCAATTTAGTAATTTTGTTTCAACAAGCCTAAACAATAGGCAACAATTGAACAAACTTATCCTAAATTGGTTGTCACAGTTTCAACAATATCCACCTTGAAAATCAATTTACCTCATGCCTTGTCCTATCACCTTCTTGCAAGCCAAAGATAGGTGATACTAGTGCTTCCAAAATTGAAGCACTCATTTCACTGCTCTACCTGGATTTGTCATGTGACCACTGACAACTCCAAATGCATGTGAAATATATGATCATCTCATCGCATTCATCAATCTTTCTACTAGCATACAATACAAGAGACATATAACCCTTTTCTTCTTCATTCCTTGGACATAAACCTGAAGAAAGCTTATAATGGAAAGCCAAAAGATTTTTACCGATTTCACATCATTCATACCAAATTTCCTGAGTATCATACCATGTACTCTAGTTTTGATAACCAAAAACTTACCATCAGTCCCATCTCTGTGTATTTCCATGCCCAATATTGTTTTGTTGCTCCCAGATCCTTCATATCAAACGTCCAAGAAAACTGAGCCAACTTGTTGATCTTAACCATGCTTGTGCTTGCTACAAGCATATTGTTAGAAATCAAAAAACACCAAGATAGTGAGTACCATAAACACAATGGTTATTCTCACTTCTTGTAATCTTTGTCTCACCATGAAGGAATCAAACATCCTGTACAAAATTTTCTTGCTTGAGTTTCAGGCCATACAATGATTACTTGAGCTTGCAAAACAACTCTTCTGTTGCGATCCTAATCACTTTCAGTTCTCCACCTCGAACACTACATTCAAAACCTCAACCATATCCAGCCAAGACTGCCAAATGAGCCTTACCACTCACCTCTAGACACTTGCAATGGAGTCACAGTACTCCACCTTGACATGAACATTCCCTTGATCAAATCCGAACAAGCCAACCAAGTAAGCGTTATTCGCTTACCTTCAGGCCCATTTACAATGGAGTTTCACCTAGCCTTTGAATAGGTTTTATTACATGCAATATCATGGACACCATACCATGGGAAACCAAAAAACATAGACCCGAAGCCCACCACTGTTGACCAAAGACAAAGTTTAACTCATGACTCATTTACCCGAGTCAAGGTTAATCCACACATACATGCCTCCACCCCTCTTTGGTCTACCTAAATCTATATCTATAATTTTCATAGGTGACCCAATATCCCAAGGGTACGCATGCCTAATCAGGTCTTACAGTCGTATGCCCATTTACATATAAAAAAATTCATCTCCATCAAAAATAAAATTTCACTCACAATGACTTTACCATCACCTCTTTACCGTTTACCATTTTTATTGCCATTGCCATTTAATCACACTTACAAATGCCACCAATACATTATCACTTCAATTTAATTGAAGTCTTTCCAAAGTCAATCATACACATAATTTAAGCAAGTTGGGATACCTTTACAAAATGTGTATGACACACATTTTATACATGCACCCTTTAAAAATAAAATCACGACCATTACCATAGGGAGGTGTATCAATAATTTCCATGAGATGAATAAATCTCAAACTAATCAACATTAGCATTCCACTTGTTAAGTGTGATCCCACTGAAAAAACCATCACACGATGGAGATTCCACGTTGTTTGTTTCCAACACTTCGTCCGTGCTATTACCACATGGCCCTTCACCAGTCCATCTCCACCTCTCCTTTCATATTGGCAGCTCCCCTCTTCGAATTTTCTCTATCGACAAACAGTAGACATGTTTGTGGGTTCACTGCAGCCTTCCACCCAACTGGTCTCTCCTTCTATCATTTCCTCTAGATCATGGCCACTACCAGACCAACATCCACCCGATATGCACATGTCTCGCGGCCGCTCACGGGGGGTGTTCACTCACGACCTCTACTGTCAATTTGTTGATTAAGGTTGGTTGCCATTGATGTCAACCCTTAAATAAAGCCCCGTGGCACAAAGGTTTGGGTAATGGACCTAATATTGTTTGATGTAAATATGACTCATTATTGTTTTTTCATGGTTGATAAGAAGTAAATATGGATGAACTCCAAAGTGGTCCCCTTATGGTGAAAGCCCTCATGGGAAGACGCTTTGTGGAGTAAGAGAACCCATGCTTAATTGTGGAATAATGAGATGAGGGACAATGAATTTGTCAGGGAAACTATCCTAGATGGATATTTCTTTTCATTCCATTTCCGGTGGTATTTCGAACATCACATAACCCCTCACGGTTAGAGAGTTATGGCCATGAGAAGTTGAAGACACCAGGTTTGGGTAATGGACCCAAGTTTGTTTAATGGGTAATGGTATGAGTTATGACATATTTTCAGATAATACTATTCTATATGGATAATACATGTCATGCCATTTCTGGTGGTATGTAGAACATCACATAACTCCTCGCGGTTTGAGAGTTATGACCTTACGAAGTTGGAGGACCCTCATATGTCATCTAGAAGCCCCAAAAGGTCAAAGTAGTCAAAGTGGTTTAAGAGATTTTAAAAGGTAAATAATAGAGTGAAGTAATGAGTGTCTTATAGTTCAAAGTGAATACAAAATAAATTATTTCAATAATAAATTTAATGGAGAAAGTAGAAGTGGGTTAACCCTAAAATAAGAAAAGTGGGGCCAAGTGACCTAGAAGATATTTTTAAGGAAGCTACTTGGAGAGTATAAATAAGAGGAAATGCTCTCTCATTTTAGATACACTTGAGCATATTGAATATCTATAGGTTTCTAAGGTAACCAAGGATGTATAAGCTGAAATGCTGAGGGGAGGTGAAGAAAACAAGGCCGAAATGCAAGGAATGATAAATTCTTTTGATGGTGCTTTCTAAGGTATGTTATTTACAGGTCATCTCACCATTTTCGCTATAATTTTTTTTTCTATAATGATTCAGACCATGAAATTGCTATGAAATTGAAAAAACATATCCAAGTATCTATGTTAAAAAATTCATCTTGTGGGTCGTTGTATTTTTGGAATTACACTCCGTGGAAAATAGGGTTTGTGGCTAGTCCTGAAACTAGTCAAAAAAAGGTGTTTCGGGTAAAAATGTCATAAATTCTTCATAACAAATCCAAATTCAGTAAAACCAAATGTGTTGGTTAGGGTACAGTTTTTAGTATACTTTGTAATAGTTTCATATCATTTCAACAAATATTTCATGCAGGGAATGCTCTACAAGGTTGCTCTCTAGAATAATACAGAATTCAGCAAGGTATGTCATTTTTGCTATAACTCCTTTTCTGAGAGGTTCCAAGCAGTGAAACTTGGAGGAATTGCATTAAAAACATTGAATAACATTGTGTATCAGTTTCAAATCTGTATACATTATAGGTACAAATTTATGATTACTTCAAGTTAGGGTTGTCGAGTAATCCAAAACTAGGCATGTGAGACTAAAGAAAAGTTTGATGAAAATGCTAGTCTCTTGTTGTTAAATTTAAGGACGGTTTGCAGGAATGTGATCATATACACCAGGTCTATTACAAAGCTACAAATCAGATTTGGATGATGAAATTGATGAGGGATTTTGGTTGAGGTACATGTTGAGTACATGGTTGAGACAAGTAGTTCATGAGTTGGCACATACATGAGGTGTATAGTTGATGATGTTGGTACATATTGATGAGTCATAGTTTATGAGTAGTTGATACATGATTGGTACATACTTGGTACATGGTTGGAGGCAGTTCTTAGTAGTATTGTTGACACATGGTTTATGGATGATGTAGCATACTTGTATTATCATAAACACATATTGATCTTGGTGATGATTATGAGTTGTTGTGTTATACTTGGTTGATGCATATCTTTGAGAGTTGTCTTGGTGATTGATATTGGTGAGTAGATCTAATTTGGTTGATAAAATTGATGAGACAGGTTGTTGTGATAAGTTGTTTGGACAAGTTGTTGTGATAGGTTGTTGTGACAAGTTATTTGTATAGGTTTGGTGCATGGTTGATGCACTTGTTCATGGTACAGGTTGAGGTACAGATTGGTGCATGGTTGATGCACTTGTTTATGGTACAGGTTGATTACAGGTTGGTTGGTAGAGGTTGGTGCATGGTTGATGCACTTTTTTATGGTACAGGTTGATTACAGGTTGGTTGGTAGAGGTTGGTGCATGGTTGATGCACTTGTTTATGGTACGGGTTGATTATAGGTCAGTTGGTACAGGTTAGTGCATGGTTGATGAAATTTTTTATGGTACAGGTTGATTATAGGTTGAGGTACAAGTTGATGCATGGTTGATGCATGGTATAGGTTGTCTGGTACAAGTTGATTGGTACAGGTTTACAGTGGTATATCTCACAGTGATAGTGTGGCATTAGTTCCATCATTCTACTTCTACTTCAGGGTGGTTGGACGAGGAAAGGACAGGTGGTTGTAGCCACCTTTCGGTTGTAGCCAGAGAACATAGGGGGTTGTAGCCTCCTTCTGGTTGTAGCCAAAGAATTGGGGAGTTGGAGCTTCCCTCAGGTTGTAGCCTGAGAAATTAGGGGGTTGGAGCTTCCTTCCAGTTGCAGCTAGAAAACAAAGGAAGTTGGTGCTTCCAATGAATTTGATTCTTCAAGACATATAAGAAAAATCATTATGTGGTTTTCTCCCACTTTGGGTTTCCACGTAAAACACTAGTGTACTGTGTATGTGTATGATTGTTCATTTGTTCATTGTTTATTTAATCTACAATTATTGGATGATATTGCTACATTGATATAACACTTGGATTATATGGTTAAAAAGGATTAAATTTCTCTATTACTGATTCACCCCCCCTTTTCAGTAATCCAACAATTGGTATCAGAGGGAGGCTCCTTCAGGAAACAGTTTAACCACTGGAAGGAGATCATGCATTATTCTGATAATGGAGTACCAATGTTGAATGGTCAGAATGGTTTTAAGTATGAGATGTGGAGCAGAAGGAAGGAAGTATTTTTACAGGCAGAGGGATATTATACTTGGCTATCAGTTGTTACAGGATATGATAGTTCAAAAAGGGAAAAGACTGCAGCCAAGAAGGAATTGAAGAAGAATAACAAAATAACAATGGATTTCATCTGGGAAGGATTACCTAAACCGGTAAGAGAAAAGGCTGGTAAATGTTCATCAGCCAAAGAACTTTGGGATAAGTTACATGACATATATTCTTCACCCATCACAGATTCAGAAAATGCCAAAGAAGATGCAGATACAGAACAAGAAGAAATATGTTCATCATGTCAGACAGATTCAGAAGAGGAAGAGTATGATGAAGCAGAAGTTGATTACAAAGAAAAATTGATCAATGCAATTAAATATCTAAGGAAAGAAAGAGAATAAAACAAGTCATCCAAGAAATAATTGATGAAACAAAAACAAAGTGTTCAAGGTTCTGAAAAGGATCAGCGGGTCATCAAGAATTTAAGAGCTCAACTAAAAGAGGTCGGAAGAATTGAAGAAACTCTCGAATATCAAAATAAATGTTTAGAAGCCTACATAGCAGCACAAAAGGAAGAAGCGGAAAATAGAGAAAAGATATTGATGGATCATCTCAAGGAAAGAACCAATGACTTAAACCAACTTGAGGAAGAGTTTGGTCAAGAAGAGAAAAGAATGGAAGAAGAAATAATTACATTGAAAATCCAACTTGAAGAAGCAAAGAGAACAGAAGAGGTCATGAAGTCTCAAATAATGAAGAAAGAAGAAGAGGTTGAGAATCTTGAAGAAGAATTTGTCACACTAAGATTCAAAATCGTCAAGCTCAACAAGAACATAGAAGAGACAGAAACATCCACATCAGTTTTAGAGAATGAAGAGAAACACTCTACGTTGCTAGAAAAGAAGAATGAAGAAAATAGAAAGAGTTATGCAGAAGTACTCAAGGGAAGGAATCATGGTCAACCAGAATATAAGAAAACTATTGAATATACATCTTCAAGAATACCATCCATGTTCAAGCCACAAAGAAGCTTCAATCATGATCATGATCAGTCAAGGAAAAAATTCAGAAGGACTATGCCACAAAAAAGATCATTCACTTCCAGGCATGAAAAATTATTTTATGGTCATTGTTTTTATTGTACTAACTTTGGACATAAGGTTGCAGATTGCAGAGATTATAAAAGAAATGTTCAAGCAGATCGTGCCTATGTAGTCGCACGTAACATTGAGTGTTACAAATGTCATAACTATGGACACATAGCGAGTGATTGTAGAAGCATGATCAATACTTCCATGAAAGAGAATACCGATATCAAATATAAGAAAGTATGGATAAGAAAACAAGAAGAACATGTGAACAAAGACCAGGTACCAGAGATCGCAAGATTGGCAATAAAACGAGATGAAGAAAATTCTACAAAGAAAAGGAAAGATGTCAGATACAAAAAGGTTTGGAAAATAATTGAAAGGAAGGAAGGACAGGTAAATAAGGAACAGGTTCAAGAGATTGTACTTTTAGGCATTGTAGTGAAAGATGAATCCACAGATAGAAAGAAATAAATTAGAGCTCGGAGAGATAATGAATCTACCAATAAAGATGATGATGAATCTACCAATGAAGATGATGATGAATACACATTAGAGCAGGAATTGTTCTGAGCCATCCGGCTTAGAGACTCCCAAGTAATATGAATATTAGACAAGGGGAGTCTATGCAATAGCTGTGACAGACCAAAGAACCATCCTTTGAGCAGCTTGCAAAGTTTGAGAAGATAGATTCAGAGAAATCAGTGAGCAGAAGTACAGTTTGATAGATTAATCAAGACTTCATGATAGTATAGTGATAAATGGGTCAACATTATGGACAATTGCACAAGTAGAGTCTTGGACAGTATGGATAGAGATGGATTCATAATAACACTTAGCAGGTTTGGATAGATATATGATAGTGGATGACAGAATGGATTCATAGATTGGTTCAGAGAGTGATTCAAAGAAAAATGAACATTATCATAATGGATGATAATTACACACGAAATGGCTCGAACAATGCCAATGGATTCCAAATTGACAGAATTTTTTTGGATACATGCAGTGCATACATCAGTTCACATTCAAAACAAAGTAATGCTCAGAAACAACAATGACAAAACTCCCTATGAACTATGGAAAGGAAGCGCAGATAGAAACCTCTACATCAAGGTAAGTCAAGGTAATATTTTATTAATTGAAGTTTATGTTGATGATATTATTTTTGGTAGTGATGATGACAGGTTAAGCCAGAAATTTGCAAAAGATATGCAGAAAGAATTTGAAATGTCGCTACTTAGAGAACTATCCTTCTTTCTGAGACTTCAGATACGTCAAAGCAACCAAGGAATTTTTATTTCTCAAACCAAGTATATCAAAGAAATGCTAAAGAGGTTCGGAATGGAAGATTGCAAACCAGTTGTCACTCCCATGCAAACCAGTTGCAAATTGAGCAAAGATGATGATTCAAAATCTATAGATCAAAGGCAATACAGGTCAATGATTGGCATCCTATTGTATGTGACAACATCCAGACTAGATGTAATGCAAGGAGTTGGACAGGTGGCACGATTTCAAGTAGCACCAAAGGAATCACATGTATTAGCAGTGAATAGGATTTTTAGATATCTCAAAGGAACATAAGAGTTTGTGCTATGGTATCCAAAAGGAAATGATCTATCACTAATTGCCTACACAGACGCAGATTGGGTAGGATATATTGATGACCGACGAAGCCCCAGTGGAGCATCGTTCTACTTGGGTGAGTGTCTAGTATCATGGATGAGCAAGAAACAATCATTAGTATTTATATCTACAGTCGAGGCAGAGTATATTACAGCAACAACATGTTGTACACAGGCTATTTGGATGAAACAAACTTTGACAGATATACAGGTTGAGTATGATGAGCCCATTCCAATATATTGTGATAATACAAGTGCCATCAGTATCTCAAAAAACTCGGTGATGCACTCCAAGATGAAGCACATTCCAATCAAGTATCACTTTCTACGGGAATAGGTTGTAGAAAAGAACATCAGAGTTGAGTATGTGGGAACAAAAGAACAAGTGACATACATCTTTACAAAACACTTCCACGAGAAGCCTTTGAATATCTTCGCCAAAGACTTGGAGTTATTTCTACTCTAAAATGAATGCTTTTTGAATGCTTATCTTATAGGTCTTAGATGTACACGAGGAAGCACCATAAGAGGATAGTTCAGTCAAGGGGAGCATCCCCGGATGGAAAGATACCTTTGTCATTGATGACAAAGGGGGATATATTTATCAGATGCAGAGGACAGAGGCATGGTTCTAGGGGAGAAGATTTATCAGATGCATAGGACAGAGGCATGGTTCCAGGGGGAGAATGAGTGATATGATTCCAGTATTGCATCAGAGTGTTTCCATAAATTCCAAAGGGGGAGATTGTTGATTAAGGTTGGTTGTCATTGATGTCAACCCTTGAAGAAATCCCCATGCCACAAAGGTTTGGGTAATGGGCTCAAGATAGTTTGATGTAAATATGACTCATTATTGTTTTTTCATGGTTGATAAGAAGTAAATATGGATGAAATACAAAGTGGTCCCCTTATGGTGAAAGCCCTCATGGGAAGACGCTTTGTGGAGTAAGAGAACCCATGCTTAATTGTGGAATAATGAGATGAGGGACAATGAATTTGTCAAGGAAACTATACTATATGGATAGTTCTTGTCATGCCATTTCCGGTGGTATGTCGAACGTCACATAACCCCTCATGGTTAGAGAGTTATGGCCATGAGAAGTTGAAGACCCCAGGTTTGGGTAATGGACCCAAGTTTGTTTGATGGGTAACAGTATGAGTTATGATATATTTTCAGATAATACTATTCTATATGGATAGTACATGTCATGTCATTTTTGGTGGTATGCGGAACATCACATAACTCCTCACGGTTTGAGAGTTATGGCCTTACAAAGTTGGAGGACCCTCATATGTCATCTAGAAGCCCCAAAAGGTCAAAGTAGTCAAAGTGGTTTAAGAGATTTTAAAAGGTAAATAATAAAGTGAAGTA